>PVJI01007165.1:0-80238 GCA_004026765.1 Micronycteris hirsuta | reverse complement strand
GAGGTGTATTCTTTTAGACTTCTTTTGTCTGGGAAGCTCCTTATTTGGCCATCTATCTTGATTGAGAGCCTTGCTGGGTAGAGTAGTCTTGGTTGCAGGCCTCTGGTTCTCATTACTTGGAATATTTCTTGCCATTCTCTTCTGGCTTGGAGTGTTTCCGTTGAGAAGTCAGCTGCTAACCTTATCGGGGTTCCCTTGTATGTTACTTCCTGTCTCTGTGTCGCTGCCTTTAAGATTCTCTCTTTATCTTGGAATTTTGCCATTTTAATGATGATGTGTATTGAAGAGGGCCTGTTAGGGTTCCTTTTGATTGGGACTCTCTGTGTTTCTTGGACTTGTGTTTCTTTTTCTCTCATCAGATTAGGGAAGTTTTCCATCATTACTTTTTCAAACATGCTTTCTATTCCTTACCCTTCTTCTTCCCCTTCTTGTATCCCTATTATACGAATATTATTACGTTTCATGTTGTCCTGCATTTCCCTTAATACCTCTTCATTTTTTCTGAGTCTCTTTTCCTGGTCCTGCTCTTTTTGGGCGTTTTTTTCTACTTTGTCTTCCAGCTCGCTGATCCGATCCTCTGCTTCATCAAGCCTGCTTTTGATTCCTTCTATTGTGTTCTTTAGTTCAGATATTGTATTCTTCATTTCCGCTTGGCCCTTTTGGATAATTTCTATTTCCTTTTTCATGCTGACATAGTTTGCAGTGAGTTCATTGTAGTTTCCCTGTAGTTACTGGAAATTGTCTGTGAGCTCATCGAGCTTCTTGAACTTCCTGATAATCAATACTTTGAACTCAGTATCTGAAAGTTGGCTTGCCTCTGTTTCGTTTATCATTCTTTCTGGGGTTTCTTCCTTTCATTTGGGGGTTGCTTCTTTGTCTTCCCATTGTTTGTGAGACTCTTCTTGCTATCATCTGTTTCTTAAATTAATCTGTCAAGTTCTCTGGAGTAGCAAAGTTAATTTTGTCTCACTGTCTCTGTTTTTTGGACTGGCCCCTGTCCGGGACTGACTCTGGTCTTTTCACAGCTCCAGGTTTTTATGTCTCACCTGTAGGTAAAGAAGAGAGGGGATGAGGGGGAAAGAAGGAAGAAAAAGAAAAGAAAGAAAAAAAAAGGAGTGAAGGAAGGGAGAAAGAATACTATAAGGAAAGGAAGGGAGGAAGGAGGAATAAAGTATAAAGAAGGAAAGAATGGAAGGACGGATTATGAGAATAATTTTTTTATCTTTTATAAATTAAAAAATAACAAAACAAAACAAAAAAGTAAAAAAAAGAAAAAAGAGAGAGATATGAGGAGGAGGGGACTAAGAATAGTAAAGGAGAAGGAGGAAGAAGGAATTAAAAACTAGTGAAGGACAGAGAGGAAGAAGGGCTAAAAAAACAAAAACAAAACAAAACAAAACAAAAAGCAAAACAAAAAAACCCTTCAGCTTTCTGATTTTAAAGCTGTCCAGTCAGGCTGCGTCTGGCTTGGAAGATATTAGTTTTGCTTTTTTTCCTTCCTGAAGTGTACTCTTTGCTGTTGTCCAGACCCCAGCCCAGTTCCTCGGTGTGCTTCTGGGTCCAAACGGTCTTTTGATGTGCACCTGATAGGGGCAGCTCTCTCACCGCCTTTTTCTCTCAGCTGGTCTAACTAATAGGTTCTTTCCGTGCCCTTTCTGGATAGTTTGGACCCCGCTCTGAGTCAAGAGTTTGTGCGGTCTGCAGCTCCGGTCTGCCACTCCCCTCAACGGGGTGCTTCTGCCTTATTCCCACAAAACTGATTGGTCCTGCAGGGCAACGTGCGCCCAGTCTGGATGGCAAGGGCTTTGTCCCCAGCTGTCAGCGTGAGCTCTGCACACCCGTGCTCACTTTTAACTCTGTCCCTGGGTTGTGCGCCAGCAAGCCCCTGAGGGGCCCCTGTTGCACACTCTCCCTGGTATTTTTGAGCTGTGTGCCTGTGTTCGCTCTCTTGTCTGTCCCTGGAATGTGTGCCAAAGAGCTCTGGCTGAGGGGCCCAGTTGTGCACTGTCCCTGGTCTTTTTGAACTGTGCACGATTATTGCACGGCTTGCCAGGTGCGCACAGCCCTTAGCTTCCCCTGTTTGGTTTCACAAGTCCCACTTGGCCCAAGAGCCACTGATTGCAAGCTGTTCCCAATTCTTCTGGAATGAGCTGGGAAGGCCTCGGTCCCCAAGTTCAAACAGCCTCCAATTCCCCTTGATGGAAGTGCAAGCTGCTGCGGGCCGAGGGCCGACCGTGTTGGTACTATAGGCAGACTTCCCTGGGCCTCCCGATCCCGGTCACGCACCGACCTCAGGACTGTGACCTCTCCAAATAGCCACGGAGCACCTCTTTTTCTCCTATTTTTCCTCTCCGAAAAATTCTTCCTATTTATGCCCGTCAGACCAAATAAGCATCTGACCACTCACAAATCCCAATCTGGCTCCCTCCCCAAGAATCTTGAGTCCAATCCGGGCGGCTGCCGTGTCTGGGACCGAAGCCCCGCCCTGCTCCCCGGGCTGGTCCCAATGGGGACCCTTTCCTTCCAAAGCACTCTGCTTACCGTATGAATGTTCAAATTCCCCTGTAATCTTGGGCATCAATCATCATATGTGCTGGAATACTGCTAGGTTTTTGCCCCGTTCCTCAGAAAATAACCAGTGGGCAGGAGGAAGTAAACTCTGTTCCCCCTGTCTTGCCGCCATCTTCCCTCCTCCTGTTTTTTTCTTCTTTCTGGTCCACACTGTTGATTTGAGTCCCAGTATCCTTCCCATCACTATTGGTTCCCTGTACATTTCCCTTCATTTCTCTTAGCATATTCTTTATTTTTTCATCTAATTTGCGACCAAATTCAATCCTGTGAGCATCCTGATTACCAGTGTTTTGAAATTTGCATCTGATAGGTTGGCTATCTCTTTGTGGCTTAGTTCTATTTTTTTCTGGAGTTTTGATCTGCTCTTTCATTTGGGCCATTTTTGTTTTCTCTCAGCATGCCTGTTATGTATAAGGGAGCGGAGCATTAGGTGTTGACCAGGGCGGGGGAACTCACGTCGTTGTGTTGTGACACTGTCTGTGGGAAAGGGATCTGAGAGGGCACAATGGTGCTTGCTACCCACAAGCAAATTGGGCCTTTCTGTGCTGGTTCCTAGGTCTGTGGGCCTGTGCAGATATAAGTCCCTGTGGGTCTCTCCAATGATCTCTCCCCTGATGCTGAGAGTTCCTCCCACTGCTGCCTCAGCCCCCACAGGTGTTTTCAGTCGGTGGTTTGAGGCTTTATTTCCTCGTGATGGTGGGCTACGTGGTCTGCTCTGCTCCCCAGATTTTTCTCCCAGTCTCTCTGCGCACGAATGTGGGACCACCCAGTCCACCATTCTCGGCCCCGCTGGGTCCGGGTCGGCCAGCCATGGGTTTCACCGAGTGCACCCGCCATGGGCCTCTCCAGGCAGCTGTAGCATTGCCCCCACTGCTCCATAAACCGCCATCTTGCCGAGCTTTCTGCCCCACTTATTGGTCTGGATGAATGTGTCTTCTTTAACTAGTTGGTTGTCGGACTTCCATACAGTTCGATTTTCTGTCAGATCTGCTTGTTTTTTTTTTTAAATTGTTGTTTTCCCTCTTTTGGTTGTGCGAGGAGGCACAGTGTGTCTACCTATGCCTCCGTCTTGGCCAGAAGTCCTATATATATCTTATTTAATTAATTAAAGCTACTATTTCATAGAGTAACAGAGATTTTTTGTTGTTTATATTTTCCAACATTGTTAAGGTAAAGTTGACAGTTTAAATTGTATGTATTTAAAGAGTACAACTTGAGGACTTAAACTACATATACATTGTTAATTATTCACCATAGTTAAGGTAATTAACACATCCATCGCCTCATATAGTTATCCTTGTGTGTGTGTGTGTGTGTGTGTGTGTGTGTGTGTGTGTGGTGAGAACGTTTAAGATCTACCTCTTAGCAAATTTCAAATATACAGTTTAATATGCTGTTGGAATTTTAAAACTTGTACCTGTGTTAGGTCGCAAGGGAGTGATTTTTTCCTTGCATATTAAAGAGAGGCCCTGCTGGCTTCGATCCTAGGAATTAAGTTTTCCTACATTATGAAGTATTACCACACAGTAAGGGGGAGTTAGCTCTCTTTGAATGGGTTCTCACTGTATGTTGTTGACACATGGTATCAGTAGAGAAGTAACATTTTAAATTTCTTATTACTCTTGGACTGTACAAAAGCTCACTTACTTTTGCATATTTACTATTTCAGAGGGCAGCAGGGGGCTATTATAGGCTCCCAGGAAACTGAACCAGAGCACACCAGCTCTGTGGTGGGGATCTGTAAGGCAGTCCCGGCAGTTCAGGCAGAAGCCAGTACAGGTATGTGTTACGATTGTCTGAAGGTCAGATTCACGGCTGTACAAATTTTTTTCTCCCATTGTTAATTTGGAAAATCTGCCTGTATATTATCTTTATATAAAGAAAACAAAATTAACCCATTTTTATAAGGTTTGTATGTCTTGCATATGCAAAATGCTGGTGGACACTACAGGCAGTGGTGTCCACCAGCATCTTGCTCTTTCCTAGACCTTCTGAATCAGAAACTCTGAGAGTGAGATGCAGCCATCTGTGATTTAATAAGATTTCCATGTCACTTGTTCTGATGCATTTTCAAGTCTGGGAACTCCTTCTATACAGGATACAGGGATGAATAAAACACACACTGGCTTAAAGGAATGCACACTTTACTCACCATAGGTTTAATGAATAGAAAAGAGTCATTAACTGCTGGAATAGTTTTTAATGCAAATTGTTTCATGTAAACTGGTTTCAAAAATTGTTTAACTCAACAAATATAACACACCCTGTATTTCGGGAATTGTGCAAAACTCTTGGCATACAGTGTAATTAAGATACTCTCAGGCCCTGACCGGTGTGGCTCAGTTGGTTGGGCATTGTCCTGCAAAACAAAAGGTCGTCACTTCAATTCCCAGTCAGAGCACATGCCTGGGTTACAGGTTCAATCCCCAGTCAGGGCACATATGAGAGCAACCAATCAATGTTTCTCTCCCTCTATTTCTCCCTCCCATCCCCTTCCTTTAAAAATAAATAAATAAAATCTTTAAAAATGAGATGCACTCAGCTGCCATACCCATGAAGCTAGGAACATAGATAACAAGCAATGAAAATTAAATGTGATGATTATTTTAACAGAGAAGTACAAGGAAGGTATTGCAGAAGCATCCTGCGGGGTTACCTAAACCACTCTGGGATCAATAGTAGAGACTTCCTGGAGAAATGCCTAATGGAGTGTGTGACATGCATTACTTAAATGTGATGGTATTTAAAAACAAATAATGATAATGCTGCTCAACTTTCAGTTGTCAGTTTAAAGGTCACTTCCATCAGGTCATCCATGCTGTGGTTCCCAGAGAAGTCAGGAGGGAAAGTAGTATCAGTGCCATCATTTGATAGGTGTGGAAACCAAATCAGAGAAATTTGACATAACTGTTCCAAGGTTACATGAATGGTTTAGTGTTTAGTGTGGCCAAGTTGAGAGTCTATTAATTCTCTGCCTGTATCAATTGCTTAATTCATATCAGTTCAAAATATTTTATTAATGAAGCACCTCTTAGATTCAAGGTTCTTATGAGACATGCAATGTATAACACATGGTCTCTGCCTAATAAGAGAGGTAAGACAAGTCAAAAACAATATTAATAAGTAGAATATTATAAATGCTATTTGAATAGGCCAATAAAATGCTATAGAAAAAAAATTGGAAGACATTATTTTGTGTAAGAAGGGGTAACTATTCTTTGGAATGTTATTTAACATATTATTTTTAATAACTCTCCCACAGACTTCAATTTGAAACCATCCTAATAAATTAAAGAAGTATATGACATTCCAGGCCCTTTCTGAAATATCAGCAATTCTAAAACAGTACAGTCTAACTGGAGGTTCTGTTATAGGGAGATACTATTCTTGGATCACTGTAGCCTTGATTATTGCTATAAGTTTACTTCTTTTCTTGTGGTGAACCAGCACCACTAAGTAACTGCTACCCTCCATGTTGTTCTTATCATTTGGACTACAGAAATCTCTGAAGGACCTGAGACGTGGACAGACGACTATTTCTACTCTTCCTATGTTGACAATGAAGAAGAAATACCCCTAATGGTTAGTAATGACATATTAAAATAAATAAATGGAAACTCTTGAGGCAATTTTACTGATGAAATAGGTGAAGTACATAGGGGCCATCTTTTGTCAGCATCCTTGAGGTCATTAGGTATATGGCATGGCCAAAGATTGGAAGCAGGTATGAACATTCAACTTATTTGAGCTATATGTGGAGTTCCTACTGAAGCTGATGAGATGAATAGTCAATCACTCCAAGTCTCTATACATTGACCAATGTTGTCTGTAATTGAGCTTCACCACTGTGTTTTCAATCGAGGCACATGAGACAAAGTCAAAGAACAATGGAAAGTCAATTAATACTTTAAAAATCAATTTAGATTTCAGACTGGAAAATACAGGAAATAAATGTTACACATTAAAAACTCTTTAATAACATCTGGGCAACAGGGTTTAGTGGGCTATCAAAAAATGTACTAATGATACTAAATCTCAGCATATTAGAACAAGGAGTTACCCCATAAAACTAAAGAAGGTTGCTTTAGGGTAAAAATAAGTGTTTTATAGAAGTAGTTTGCAATATTGTTAGAATCCTCTTGGATTATTAGAGGGGAGTTAGACTTTTTAGGGTATATCTTCAATTTTCTGAATTCACTGGATTGGAGGGTGGGAATGGTGCATTGTACTAGACTGCTCCTTGGTGCCCTTCGGAGCACCAACATCAATTTGGGGGTTTTAATATTGAGGTAAGGGAATAATGGCATGGAGAACCACAAAGCCACAACATCAACCCGAATGGTTTCTTTAGAAAAGTACCAGACAATGTTAATCAGCTTAACAATAACCCACAACCTTCGGCTTCCTTCAGCCAAGCCCCTGAAATACGATGATTGGAAAGCAGCCAGAGAAATAAAATAAGTTCAAATAAAAAAATAAAAAATAAAAAAAGTACAAGAGTATTCTTTCTACTAATAATTCACTGACCATAAACAGAGTTGTATGTTAGTTTACAGTTTACAATATAATTTCCCACTTAATACTCCTAGAATTATTGAGAGGAGGAGCAGTCCTTTATTACCTCCAATGCACAGAGGAGGAAGCTGAGGCTCAGTGTTGCTAAGAGGTTTGTCCAGTGTTAATTGTCCAGACCAGCAGCACTCAAACTTTTTAATGCAGGACCCCTTTATGTCCTTAAACTTCATTGAGAATCCGAAAGTGCCCTTGTGTACATGTGTTGATATTTACCATATTATAAATTAAAACTGGTAAATATAAAGTTATTTATTCATTATCTTTAAATATTACTAAACCATAGTAAGTTCATATAAATAACAGTTTAAAAATTTACATATTTCAAAACACAACATTTAGGGAGAAGAGTGGTATTTCAAATATTTTTGCAAGTCGCTTTAACCCGCTTTTGCATTCAGTCTATGTGCTCTCACACATCAGGTAGCCCCTAGAAAACTCCACTGTATACTTATTAGAGGATAAGAGTGAAAAAGCAAATAATGTCTTCATAGAGGTTTGACCTTGCAGACCCTTGGGAGGGTGTTGGGAACCCCCAAAGCTCTGCCTCCTAAACTGAGAACCACTGGTTTAGACTAATAATAAAAAGAACTTTCATTTTTTAAGTTAATACTGTCTGAGGATGGTAGCTGTTCAGATGTTAGTGAAAAATCAGGGGAAGCCATTTGGGGTGTAAATGTTTGCTGTCGGTGCTCCATGAGGGGATTGTCAAGAACTGACAAAATCTTCAGTAAGCATTTGCCCAGCTATGGTGTTAGAAAAGAAAACAAATATGCCCAACTGATTAGTGCTTTAATCATAGGGGATGGGAATGTAGAAACACCTATTAGTTTTCCTCTATTCTCCCAATAGTTCCCCAAGGTGTGTTACTAAGGAACACATACCAAAAAAAAAAAAAAACAATTAAATGCATACAAAAAAGAAAGACACCCCCCCCCAAGCAAAATGGGCTGCAATGAGCTGCTCTTTTAGCCTTGCTTGATCAAATCAAAAGTCAGAAATAATGGGTGCTGCTTACCTTGTAGAGGCTGTTGGGGATGACTCTCCTATTATGATGAAGCTACTGTGTTAAATGGCAAGTAGCTCTTTCCGGCCCGCTCCTCAGCCCATTTGATAAAAGTACTAAGCAAAAGACATTCAGCGGAAGCGACATGGATATTGTTTTTAGGTTAATTCCTTTGGATACGTAAAGAATTGACATCGCATAATTATTTCTCTTCTTTCATTAAAAAATTTAATTATGGTAATTTTACTTTTTGAAATTATGTATTCAATGTGTTAGATATTGTACTGGAAACATCTCCAACTACTTTTTGACATGAGATTTATTATTTCTTCTCCATCTACTTTGTAACTAAATGCAATTGGTATGGCTTATATTTTTTTTAGCTTATTAATGAATGAAGTTAAAATTATAGCTACAAAAGGTTAGGGCCAAGTAAAGTACAACACTTAACTGCTTTTGTTGGACCCAGAGCTTTTGTGCCCATTATTTTTACCTGTGCCAAACAGTATAAAGACCAGCAATCCTTTGGGGGCATTAGTAAATCTTTGTTTAGAGCCATTGCATTTTGTATATGCCAAGATACATTTTTCATGAGAGTAGATTACAAATAATAGTATTTAAAAATTATTTTATGTTGGTTTTTTTTCTGTATTTATGCTTCTGATTCATGTAATTTAAATGAATTCTGTGTAGCTCTGTTATTTTCTGTGGAGTTCATGGTGTAATTCTCTTTTTGCAAATTAAAGCGAGTTCTTCAGGTTAAATAAACACATGTTCTGCTTTTTTCCCCCATCACAAACTGCTTCATGTTTGTTTGTTCCTGCAAAGCCGCTGCAGCTACCACATTTGCCATTGAAGTACCACGTGAATTCTTTGTCAGAGAGCATGCAGTTGTGCAAGTAGTTTTGCAATCAAGTTTATAATGTAATTTTTCAAAACAAACTTACAGCCTCCAGACAAATATAAAGCCCTAGCAGATTGCAGGAATAGAGGCTCAGAAGACCTCATGATTAGAAATGGAGATGTCATTCAGCTTCTCCATGAGGATGTTGAGGGTCAATGGTAGGTGTGTTCTCCATGCCTGTGATGACCTCCACCTGGGGCACATGGATATCTAATCAAACATTCTGCTTTACTTGTATCTCTTATACAGTCTCAAGAAGCAGAAATATCACATTTCTTATCAGTGTTTCATTTTCATTGCTTCAGCCATGCCTTTATAGCTCACTGAAAGGAATGTTAACCTTTGGTGAGTGAAAAATGCTTTGAAAGAATGAAATGCTGTGAGTCTGCATGCTCTTTTGTGGTTTGCCTTTGGCTCAAACATTCCAGCTGATACATCTGGCTTTGTAATGGCTACAGATTGCATTACACATGGTAATTTAAGTCATTCATTAAATCCTCACAACTTTAATGAATGCCTACTGTGTGCCAGGGACCATGCCTTGCTCCTTTACAACGTAGTCACACTTCTCTTTATCAATTCAAATAATTGACTTTTTCTTGTCTTATCCTATCCTTATGCATTTTACTTCATGTAGCACCAATTGCAAAGATGGTTCTGCCAAATGTACTGTTTAATTTTAGAGAACCCAAAGCAGGAAGGAATATTGTTTGGAAGAGGACTAAATGAAGCTTCCACAAATCTTGGATATTTTATATGAAATTATTATTCCATTGTGTCAATAATTTTACTGAAATTCTATATTGACCATGTACTCTGACCCTAAAGATGGAAGAGTATATACACAAGGGTGGAAATTAATGATGTGTCATTAAAATAATAACCATTTTTGCTGGAAACTTCAATCCTTTGTAGGTTACTCAAAAGACTTAAGAACAGTGTCTTTGAATACATGCAATAACTGTGAAAATCTGAGCTGCAATGCAATGTCTTTGTTTTTTATTAGCTTATGTCATCATTGTTGGCTACTAATTCATTTATTATTTAGGTTTGTGAAAAATCTAAACAGAAGAAAAAACGGCCTGATTCCAGGGAACTGTTTGCAGATTTTAATCGGTGACTAGGTTTCGGAATGCCAGAGTTACAGGTATAATATGAACAGACTGTATACTACTTGTTTAAAGGCTAAAAGTTTTAAAGCTTCACCAAGTATGAAATTGGCATAGGGTAAGAACCTCTTTCCACTTAGAAATAAAGCTGCAAGCATATTACATTAGCTAGGATTTAATAAACATATTAAACTTTTCCCTACAAGGTTGATAGGTTTGAAAGAGTTTCAGATATTATGGTGTCTATTTTTATTCTTATATTTTTATTGTTGTGTAATTACAGTTGTCCCCATTTCCTCTCGGTTACTCTCCCCTTCCCCACCCACCCCCACCTCCCACATGCAATCTTCCCCCTTGTTGTCTTTGTCCTTGGGTCGTTTATACATGTTCCTTGACTTGACCTGGCAGGGAGATACCGTGATCATGTGGTGTCTTATAAGAGATCCTTCAGAACTAAATACTGATAAAATACTTTTAAGGTACCAGCTTTACTACCCAAGAATGCTTTACCAGTGTGTTTTTACTCAGTTCACAGAACATGTTCTTTTCTTATGGTAGGTTTCTGCTGCACACACATACTTCTCTGTGTCTATGCCCAAGATTTCATGTGTGCAGGTAGTATGCAGCAATGAAGACTAACCTAGTGTCCTGTTCTATTAATTAAAACCTTGATACATAAAATTCCTGCATACAGGCCCATATTTTTTGTAAATTTTCTCCCTGAGCGATACTGAGCTATCTGTGAAACGGCAGCATGAAAAAGAAACCAGACTTGTTTGTGAACAGGATTATTATTTCTATATGTGTGTATTTTGTTTGAATTTCTAATATGGAGTTGTATTTAAATTCCAGGTAATGGTACATTGTGTTTAGGTAAATCTAATAGACCAGGAATAACTTATTTGGTTCCAAATTTCATTTAATGGCATAAAATAAAATCAAAGGATGATAGGGCTCAATGTAAATATTGGGTTTCATGGGAACCCCACAAATAGAGTCACTTCTTGTTTGGTTGTTTTTTTTTGGTACTGCAAACCTGAGTCACCTTCCAAATGTTTTCTGCACTAATCATTGAATTATTTAGATAATTATTGAGTTATGGAATTATTTAGATAATTAGTAATCAGAAGAATCTGATATACCAACAATCTGAACTAAGCAACATTCATTTAAAAACCCAACGGGCCCTGGCTGGTATAGCTCAGTGGATTGAGTGCAGGCCTATGAACCAAAGGGTCGCCAGCTTGATTCCCAGTCAGGGCACATGCCTGGGTTGCAGTCCAGGTCCCCAGTATGGGGTGTGCTAGAGGCAACCACACATTGATGTTTCACTCCCTCTCTTTCTCCCTCCTGTCTGTCTAAAAATAAATAAATAAAATGTCAAAAAAAAAAAACCCAGCGACTGCAGAATATACCATTACTTTTAAGTGTACATAAAACATTCATTGCCCGGCCAGTGTAGCTCAGTGGATTGAGCGCGGGCTGGGAACCAGAGGGTCCCGGTTCGATTCCCGGTTGGGGCACATGCCTGGGTTGCAGGCCAGGTCCCCAGTGAGGGCCATGTGAGAGGCAACCATACATTGCTCTTTCTCCCTCCCTTCTCCTCTCTCTAAAACTAAATAAATAAAATCTTAAAAAAAATTCATCAAGATATAGCACATGCTAGGTCATAAAGTAAGTCTCAATAAATTTCAGAAGATTGGAATCATATAAAGTCTCAAAGGTATTATATTAGAAATCAGTAATTCCCTAAATATTTGGATATTAAATGATACAAATCTAAACAACATGTGGGACAAAGAAGAAAAAGCACAAGAGAAATTAGAATTATTTCAAACTGGATAAAAATGCAACATATCAAAATTTGCAGATTCAGCCAAAGAGGGTGGGAAATGGATAGCTTTAAATACTTGCATTACACACTTAAAATTCAGTGTAATTCACCATATTAACATAATTAAGGGGAAATTTCTGTAATCATTTCAGTAGATGCAGAAAAGTACTTGACAAAACTCTATACTCATTCATGATAAAAACTCTCACCAAACTATAAATAAAGGGAATTTCCTCAATCTGGTAATGTACTATTGTGAAAAACTACAGCTAACATCATACCTAATGGTGAAATATTGAAAGCTTTTCCCCTAAGATTGGCAATAAGGCAAGGATATTTTTTCTCACCATTTCTATTCAACATTTTTACTGGAAATCCTAGCCAGTGCCATAACTCAAAATAAAGAGATAAACAAAAAGATTAGGAAGAAGACACAATGCTGTCGTGCTCAGGAGATCATGTGTATGTACAAAACCATTAGGAATCTATACACAAAAAGACAGTACTAGAAGTAGTAAGTGAATTTTATTAGGCCATACTATACAAAGTCATTATACAAAATAAATTGTAATTCTATACCTTAGCAACAGAGAATTTATTTATTTATTTATTTATTTAGTAAAGATTTTACTTATTTGTTTTTAAAGATTTTATTTATTTATTTTTAGAGAAAGGAGGGAGGGAGAAAGAGCAACGTATGGTTGCCTCTCACATGGCCCTCACTGGGGACCTGGCCTGCAACCCAGGCATGTGCCCCGACTGGGAATCGAACCGGGATCCTCTGGTTCCCAGCCCGCGCTCAATCCACTGAGCTACACCAGCCGGGCTACTTATTTTATTTTTTCAGAGAGAGGGGAAGGGAGAGAGGAAGAGAGGGAGAGAAATGGTAATGTATGGTTGCCTCTCACATGGCCCTCACTGGGGACCTGGCCTGCAACCCAGGCATGTGCCTTGACTGGGAATCAAACCGGGACCCCTTGGTTCTCAGCCCGCACTCAGTCCACTGAGCTACACCAGCCAGGGCGGCAGCGACAGAGAATTTAAAATGAAATTTAAACAATACCATTTACATTGATAATATAAACATAATAAATAGAAGTAGATCTAATAATAAATGTCTGAGGCTTCTATACTGACAACCATGAGTCATTGCTGATACATTTAATATGACCTAAGGGAGCAATATCATGTTATCATGATATGTTATCATGATATCATGTCCAAGAATTGGAAATATCAGCGTTGTTAAGAAGTTCATTGTCCCCAAATTAACCTGTAGAGTTAATGCAACCAAAATCTCAGCAGGTCCACTTGAGGGGGTGGGTAAAGACAAGTTTATTCTAAAATGTATACAGAAAGGCAAAGAATCTGGAACAGAATCTCAAAAATTTGAAAGATTTACATACCCTGATTTCAAGACCCTATAAGGCAAGGGTGTCAAACTCATTTTCACCGGGGGCCACATCAACCTCATGGTTGCTTTGCAAGGGCTGAATGTAATTTTAGGACTGTATAAATGTAACTACTCCTTAACTAGGGGCAAGGAGCTCTACATTCAGCCCTTTGAAGGCAACCGCAAGGCTGATGTGGCCCCCGGTGAAAATGAGTTTGACACCCCTGCTATAAGGCTACAGTAAATTGTAGTACAGAGAAACAGAGCTCAGAAGTAGACCCACATACACATAACCAATTAATGTTCAATCAAGGTGGCAAGTCAACTGAATGGAGAAAGGAATGTTGTTTTATGAAATGGTGCTGGTGCAACTGTATATCCACATGGGGAAAAAAAATGAACCTTCATCACTCCACCTCACTATTCCATATACAAAAATTAATTTGGATTGGATCATAGACCTAAACATAAAAAGATAGAATCATAAAGTTTCTTTTTTTTCCCCAGGAGCAATTACTATTTTTTATTGCATTTTGTGCATTACCATTTATCCCTTTTATTCCCCCCTCACCCCACTCTCCTCAATCACCACACTGTTGTCCACATCCATGAGTCCTGTTTCCTTTTTTGCTTGATTGAAAGCAAACACAGGACAATATCTTCATGGCTGAGTCCTTAACAATGTTTTTTATTGTCTATGACAGTTGTCCCAATTTTCCCACATTGCTCTCCCCTGCCTTGCCCATGACCTGCTCCCACAGTCAATTTCTACCCTGTTGTCCATGTGCATGTGTCCTTCATACATGTTCTTTGTTAGTGCCTTCCCCTTCTTTCCACCATTATTGCCCTCCCCACTCCCTCAAAAAACTAAAAGTGGAACTGCCTTTTGACCAGGCAATTCCACTGCTGGGATTATACCCTAAGAATCCTGAAACACCAATCCAAAAGAACCTATGCACCCCAATGTTCATAGCAGCACAATTTACGATAGCCAAGTGCTGGAAGCAACGTAAGTGCCCATCAGTAATGAGTGGATCAAAAAACTGCAGTACATTTACACAGTGGAATACTACGCAGCAGAAGGAAAGAAGATGCTCCTACCCTTCGTGATAACAATTTTGTTTTTATACAGGGCAGAAAAAGCACTAACCAGGAAAGAAAAGTATCAAACAGATATACAAAGAAACATTGCACTTTACAACATTAAAAAATTATGCCTATTAGAATAAGATAAAATCTAAGATGCTAACATTTTGAATACCTCCTAAGCCAACTATGTGTTGTAATGAATCACATTTTCCCCAAATTAACTGATCCCATATTGTACTGTATTATCAGTGTTAGAAATCATAGCACAGACAACATTTTTGGCCTGAAAAGTCACTTGAATATTAACATCATTCTTCATTATTTTGTAGATGCTGCTCTGAGTAACTCAAGGAAACTAACTCCCCCTTGAATTAAAGGAGAATGAATAGACTTGTAAAATTAAGATTTCCTTTGGAGGTGTGAACAAGATTATGTTTTGTAAAAGTGTTACAGTAAACAGCACAAGAGTCAGGATAATCCTGTGCTGCCCATGACATTCACAGAATCTCCTCAGGACTGAGGTGGACTTCGTCATTCACAGTTTGTCTCATTTTTGCAAGAAGCGTCTTCACACCTTCCATTCCCCGCAGGTGAAAAGTGCAGTATTACTTTGTTTCCAAGTAGGGTTTTTTTTTATGGCATGCATTCAGATTCTATCTAAAAAAACTGGAGATCAATTAGTTTGAACATTTATAGATAAAAGACTTTACCTATAATTTTGTTGGTAACTGCAGGAACAAAACAAATATCCAAAGAGAAAGGAGAGAGAATCAGAAATTTTAAACTACTTTGTTAACTCATAGTTTATTATTTAATTCTGTTATCTATGTGACTAAAACATACCAAAGGGAGATGTTCTGAAGGACCTCTTTTGCACTTTGCCTGGTATTTAAGGTTTTCAGAGCTGTCTTATAGTTTTAAAAAGATCCAAAGCTAAAAGTCCTGTAGTTAGGTTGTGTTGAAGTTTACATTTTATGCATTGCAATTCAATTTAATTCAGACACAATTGTCACAGCTTTAAGTTAAATATTCATGTATGCACAAGAGATGTTCCTAACAATGCTCTACTTTCCAGTGTCTTTATTTGCTTTTGAATTTTCTGGAAAAATATCTGTTGTAGTAAAGGTTTTCTTATGTTGTGTTTCTTTCTAGTTTTTTTTTTAATACACATGTATAGATGTCTTTCTTTTATGTATGTAAACAGTGTGATGACTTGTTTTAAAGTGCAGGGTCATTTGTTGCATGCAGTGTTGAATTGATGCTTGGAGTAGTTTATATCAAGACCACTGAAGACAATGGTTTGAAATTGCTGCCTTTGAATCATGTGTTTTATTATCCAGTTGGCATATTAGGTGCATGTTTTTTGATGAAATGTGTTACAATAAACAATTCAATAACTGTATAATACATAAATATTTTATCTTTTAAATTTGTGTGTCATATCAAGATCATAGTTTATGCCAGTGGTATCATTTGATGTAACAATTTGTATAACAAACCAGTTGTATTTCGTTCAAAGATACCTGGAAATTATAAATCTTCTCATGTATACTTGCTGGAATTTATGATGGTTGATTTATGACTCACTCATGAAAATGCCCCTATATTTGATATTTCACCTAATGCTTCTGCAAAAATAACAACAAAATGAAATTAAAATTCATTTCTTTTGTGTGCTGATCCTTTGGTTAGAAGACAGAATTAGGAGATAAAATTTTTGAATAATGATGCCCTTCTGCACAAAATGTTTTAATTTCATGGTATTAAACTAGGGATTTTAATCATTTAAGACCATCCTGAATTCTATAGATTCAAGCATATAGTTATAGTCTCTTAATGTTTTAATCACTGTACAATGAATGCTTTATTTGTATATGTAACTGCTCTGTATTCATTTTATTGGGCTATAAATGTGTTACTATAAAATATAGCATCAATTTCCCTTTAAGTCTTCAAATTTTAATTACATTGTAAATGTGCTTACAATGTAAATATACTTGTGTTAATTCCACATTAAAAATGTCCATCCTTAAATTCATTCATATACTTTTTCATCTTAGTATAGTATCAATTATATATTGAAAGCTGTTTCCTTCTGGTTTATTAGTGATACTTTATAGGCACCATATGCATTTTGAGTTAAATGTTTACCTTCAGCCTAACTTGATGATTCTCTGAGAGAGACAGAGATAGACAGAGATATCTGAGTAGGAATAAGGTAAAATGCCTGCTCAAAAAAGCTTCTTCACCCAAATCTAGGATAGCAATGAATGAGGTTCCCTGGGTTCAATAGCTATGTTTATGAGTTGATATTTTTGCACACTGAAAAAATCTTCTTCCATACAATGGAGCCCAAGGAATCCTGGAAAGCATCTAGATACCCATGATTGTTTTCTGAACCATTGCTTGCAAAGGACTCTTAGTTGAGTTTGCCAGACTTAATGGTTTCTTTCACAGCCTATTTGGGTTCCAGAACTTATATCTTAATATTTGTTAGGAGAGAAAAGCCTAAGAAGCTGGCTTGATTGACTCTCCCACTATTTAAAATCTGAGATTGTTTGAGATGGCTTAATGAGCATCCCATCACAGGGTCAACTATTTCCCTTGCTTTTATTTTTTTATTTTTATTTTATTTTTTTTAAAGATTTTATTTTTATTTATTTATTTTTTAGAGAGGGGAAGGGAGGGAGACAGGGAGAGAAACAGCAATGTATGGTTGCCTCTCACATGGCCCTCACGGGGACCTGGCTTGCAACCTAGGCATGTGCCCCGACTGGGAATCGAACCGGGACCGCTTGGTTCCCAGCCCGCGCTCAATCCACTGAGCTACACCAGCCAGGGTATTTCCCTTGCTTTTCAATTTATTTTTGAGCTCTTTGGAGGAAGCACGATCAGTGAATTAGTTAATCAATAAGTTGATCCAACTCCAAAGAACACCTTGAAAATTAATGTGTAATTAAGTTTTTATTCCTATGTTGGCTGAGGAGTAAATGTTATTGTTGATGTTTTTCCAAAATCATGTGTCAGTCTCACAACATAGAATATATATAGTTCTTATAAAAAAACACCCTGGCATCTAAGGTACAATATTTTGTTACAAAAAGAGAAAATTTCAGAGTGTATTTTTGAAAGTGTAAGAGCTTATAAGAAATGCTCCACTTGAAGAGAAATTAGGTCAATGATTTTGTTTGTGGTTTAGTGAGAAATCAATCCAGTTGCACACTTTCTCAGAAAAATGCTTATTATTAAGTATAATAATGCTTATTAATATACTTATACCATAGGAATCAGCTTCCCACAAGGGCAGTACTTTCTAGAGTGCTCAATGAATCAAGTATCAAGTATGAAATTGTCAAAACAAGCCATTTTTTATTACATTTCAGTACACTTCCCTACATTGGTTTGGAATGGTCAGTTTACAATTAGTCTTATGGGCCCTGCCCAAGGACAGCAAAATGCTTAGGAACAAAACAGTATTAAAAACAAAACCTAAACCTTTTATATTTTTGTTTCAAAAGAAAATTTATGAAAGATAACAGGCACTGTTTTAGAGAAATATTTTTTTAACTTTATTGTTGGCATTATTACAGATATCCCCATTACCGCCCAACTTTGCCCGCCTTCACCCAGCCCCTGCCCCCCTTGCCTCTGCCATCACCACACTTGTCTGTGTCCATGGGTTATGCATACATGTCCTTCCTCTAATTCCATCACCTTCTTTCATATAGCCTTCCCCTCCCCACTGACAGCTGTCAGTCTGTTCCATGTTTCCATGCTTCTGTTTCTGTTTTGTCCATTTATTTTGTTCATTAGATTCCACATATGAGTGAGACCATATGGTATTTGTCTTTCTCTGACTGGCTTATTTCACTTAATATAATAATCTCCAGGTCCATCCATGCAACAATAGGCCCATTTTTAAAAACATAATTCTTTTTTATTTCAAAATGTATTAAAGCTCATGACACATTCAAGTCTTAAGTTTTTCCTTGCAGTCTGTGAAGGTCTAACCCAATATTTGTTGATGACCTCATTTTCACATGCACGGATTAGTACATGAAATTCTGAGGAGATGGTTTCAGCTGATGTCCACCAAATAGGACTAATAAGGTATGTTGAGAAGAGCCAATGAAGTTGGACTTTGTGAGAGAGTATTCCTTAGGCTAAAAAACTTTCCTTAAACCGAAACAAAAATAAAATATAAACCATTTCAAAGATACATTTTGTGTCAGTATTCGTGAGATAGACTCACTAACTCAATCACTATGAAAATAGCAAACTAAATGCAACCAGGCTAGAGAAGAAATTATAATGGAGCAGGAGAGGAACTGGATACGCTGAGGCTTTTCTTAGTTAATAGTTTTTATCTCAGTTGGATAGTGAATATCCTCTTTAACGTGGCAAGTTATGAGAGAAATAAAATGAGAACAGATAAAAGGTGACTGAGTGGACTCTAACTTTTCAACCATAATTAAAATGCTTAAAAGGGAAAAATTACAGTGGATGTTTTGAGATTTAATATCAGGAGCTAAAATGCTCCTAATATTACTGACCCCAGGGAGGACACAAGACTGTATCTGTACCTTTACAACTAGTTTTAAGATCCCTTAATTCAATACAAAGCTGGCATTTAAAATATTAGTATTAGTAGCTTAAAAACCTACCTATACAGTCGTCCCTTGCTATATTGCAGTTCACTTGTTGTGGTTTCACTGTATCGTGGGTTTTAAAAAACTAATTCTGTATTGCGGAGTTTTCGCTATATCACGGGATTAAAATTATGTAGGTTTAAGAGTGTAGAAAGTGTTTAAGAGCATATGAAGTGTTTATAAGAGTGTGGGAAAGGTTAATAAGAGAGTGGGAAAGGTTTATAGGAATGTGGGAAGGGTTTATAAAGCCTTAAAATACATATAAGTAATAATAAATATAACACCGCTACTTTGCGGATTTTCACCTATCGCGGGGGTCTCTGGAACGTAACTGCTGTGATAGGTGAGGGATCACTGTACTACTGAAAACACCTAGGTATTGGGAAAGACAAAGCAAAAAGAACTC
Organism: Micronycteris hirsuta; assembly: GCA_004026765.1. NCBI lineage: Eukaryota > Metazoa > Chordata > Mammalia > Chiroptera > Phyllostomidae > Micronycteris > Micronycteris hirsuta. The sequence goes on along the minus strand of PVJI01007165.1, from coordinate 60,705 downwards.
TTCCATACTGCTACAGGCAGCATAAATTAGCAAAACCCTTTTGTGAACAATTTACCAATGCCAGGTGAAGTTGAAGTAAGTACTGTAAGGCTGACCAACTCCAATCCTAAGTATCTACCTAGGAGAAACATACATGCTCAAGGAGACATATGGGCTAGAAAGTTTACAGTAGAATTGTTTGGAAGAGTGAAATATTTGGAGACAACATGAATGACCATGAACTCTAGAAGAGGTAACTAGATTATGGAATTTCACACAAATACCAGATAGAAATGAAAATTACCTAGAGCCACCTGTATCAACATCAGTGAATCTCACAAGAAACCAATTGCAGGAGAGATACAATATGACCTCATTTGTAAAGTTCTAAAGTATGCAAAACAAACTGTATAATGGATAATTTAGAGTAAAGGTATATGGGTAGGCTGGATAGTGATTAATACCACATTAAGGATGGTGGCTACCTCTGAAGGTGGGTGGGAGGAAGAGAAGGAATGGATGAGTGTTGGTGCTTCAGAGTTCATGGCATTATTCTCTGTACATTTTTATATGTCTGAAACATTTCACACTAAAAAATTCTGCTCACTTTAATTCAGTACTGGAAAAGTAAAATGTAATACCATGTGCCCCGATGACTGAAATGTAGTAAAGCCGTGTGACATCTTAGCTTTTATACATACCTGTGGGACTTTTTTTTCTATCTTACATGCTGGTGAAAATAACAGTTAAGAACTCTTTCCCACAGTCTTCTTTTTTTTTTTTAAATTAGTTTATTGTTCAAGTACAGTTGTCTGCATTTTCTCCCCTCCCCTCTTCCCCACCCCATCCAACCCCACCTCCCTCCCTTGTTTCCACCCTCCCCCTTAGTTTTGTCTGTGTGTCCTTTATAGTAGTTCCTGAAAACCCTTCCCCCCATTATCCCCTCACACCTCCCCTCTGGCTACTGTCAGATTGTTCTTAATTTCAATGTCTCTGGTTATATTTTGCTTGCTTTTTTCTTTTGTCGATTATGTTCCAGTTAAAGGTGAGATCATCCATAGTCTTTATAAATAAATTACAAATTGCTATGAACTAACATACCTGCAGAAAACTACCATAGAATAAACCTCCGTTGACTTAACAATGTGTGAATGTGTCATATAGGAGAAATAGTTGCACTTAAGAAATGTTATGTTTTGCCCTGACCAGTGTGGCTCAGTGGGTTGGGTGTCGTCCCACAAAGTGAAAGGTCACTGGTTCGATTCTGGTCAGGGCACATGCCTGGGTTACCAGTTGGGTCCGCAGTTGGGGTGTGTCTGAGAGGCAACCACACATTGATGATTCTTTCCCTCTCTTTCTCTCTCCCTCCCCTTCTCTAAAAATAAGTAAACAAAATATTTTTAAGAAGAAATGTTATGTTTTATTTTACAGCATAAAATAATGACTTGTTGCCATCTGAGAACAAGGTCTGATTTTTCAGTATTTCTAGCTCATGAACATTTAGCTTCCTTAAACAACTTTACATTTTAATTTACAGTGTATTTAGTGCTCACTCATAGCAATAATTGATTAGAAGACTGTACAAATTATGAATTAGTTTAGTCAAATAATTAGAATGTGTCCATTTGGTATGTTTGTAAATGTTAAACAACTGGATGTCTTCAAAAATATGTCTTTGTAGTATTTCTCAATATCTATGGTGTAAATATCTCTACCATGGTGGATTTTAAGCTATTGACCTGAAATCTATGAACTGGGAGTTGGAAAGAAATGTGCAAAATTGGCATTTAGGAGTTGGTATAATCCAGTCCCAGCACACCACTGATGCTGTCTTATGAAACAGATACAGTGCTAGGCTCATAGTTTTCCCTAGCGTTCAGCAAAATTCCATTTTGGAGTATGCTAAGATTTTTGAATTTTAACTCAGCATTAGGTAATGTGTGGCTGTCCTCTTAGCACATATGTTAGCCAAATTTACATTTTCTAAACGAATGATGCAGAGATTTTAATCTTAAGCATGACTGTGTAGAATTCTAGAAACAGCACATGGAAGAGGCTATGAACAGTGAAAAACATGCGAGGTGTATTGAGAGAAATTTAATCCCCGTGACCAAGAATGACAACTTAATTCAGATATAGAACTTCAAAATACAAATGAAACCCAAGAGCTGACTTAAGGAAAAACAAGGTATAACAACAAAATACCTACCAAAATGAAGATACAAAGCATAGACAAGAGATAATACAGCTTCAGAAAATACAGACACAAAAACAATAAGCGTTAACAGGAGAGGAAAAGGCCACGGCTATAACCATAGCTATCTAGGCTAATGTTTTTTTACATTTCCTGGAAATTAGTGATAACTCCTCTTTTATATCCCTGGAAAGAATGTAGGAGGTCTCTATATTTGTCTGCCTCCCCTCCTATGGCATATTCCCTTATGTGTTCAGGATGACTATCTCATTCCTAACTTAGATGACTGAGTTTTGCACTAATGGTTCATTAACAAGCGTTCACAGAATTCTCAGACTTGTTGCATTCTTAATTTAGCTTTTTACTTTTAGAGCTGAGTTTTAAAAAATATTTATTTATTTTTAGAGAGAGGGGGAGGGAAGGAGAAAGAAAGGAAGAGAAATGTCAATGTGTGGTTGCATTTCCCATGCCCCCAACTGGGAACCTGGCCTGCAACCCAGGCATCTGCCCCGATTAGGAATCGAACTGATGATCCTTTGGTTCGCAGGCCAGCGCTCATACACCGATCCACACCAGCCAGGGCAGATTTTTATATATAGATCTTTACTAAAGCATGTAATGTGTAGATCATGAGACCCCTTTTTCTTTATGATGTCAGCCTTTAAGCCACTTCATGGTTATTGATCTGGAGGTGCTAAATACAGGATTTCTGAAAGTTCAAGAATGACAGCATCCAGGAGATGTTGGCAACTTTTTATAGATTTGGATCTCATATTTAACATTGGAATGCAGTAACTTTTTGAAGGGAAGTCTTTGGAATCAGGAATATCTGTGTTCCTATTTCCGTTCTTCTTTCAACCAAGAGGGTAATTCTACCAGAGTGAAATGATCTGGCCAGGAGTTTGAAATATCCCTGTGAGGGTGTGGAGAAACTTTGGTCCTCTTCCAGAAGCTGTTGTCTCTCTATCTATATGAGTAAGAAAGGGTCTGCCTGCTATTCTTCCCTTCTGCTACCTTTATCCACAGCAGAGGTTGAGATGAACTCTGGGAATTTCAAGGCAAGCCATAACCCAAAAGAGAGGGTGAAAAAAGTATGCCTTGAAAGTACGATTGGAGAAAATGAGTAGATTGATCTGTGTACATGGACTGGTTGAAAAAGGCTGGAGTGCCACAGCTTTTTCCTTGCTGTGATTCCCTCACAGCAGCCTCCATAGTTTGCAGAACACGCTAGTGTTTGTGGCTTCAATCATTACATTTGGAGATGGCATAAGCTTCAGGTTTAAAAAGAGCCCCAATTCCTGTGTGCTTTACCCAGACAGACCTGTCAACCACTGAAGTCTGTTTCCCAGTCGCCCATGTCTGCCGTTGCATTGTCAGAATCCCGCCTTCAGCGGGCCTTTTGAAGCCTGCCTTCAACCCTGAAATGATAGTTTCTGGAGTAGCCTGCTGTCTTGGTGGGCTGCATATGTTTTTACCCAGCAGAGTTGCAATGAAGTGAGTTGAAATGTTGCTTACATGACTCTATGCCAGGTGACACTGATGAACGTGCTCTAGAAGTCAAATGTCACATCTGGAAGGCCCACTACTCACAGCTGGGTTAAAAACCGGATACCAGCAGCACAAGTTCATTCCATGTATATGATGGGGGACCCAAAAAACCCTGAATTATCTTCTGGAGGGTGAGCCCGTTGTAGTACAGGCTTCCCCTGACAGGTGAGTGTTCTAGGAGCCCATGTGTATCAGTGTACCAGCAGCATTGTTGTGAGAGGCTGCATTCAGCTTCAGTGAATTTTTTTTCAAGACTTTCAGTGGGTTTGCCCATTTCACAATGGGTCATTTATGAGTGCACCTGCCCACACCACACTGACTGTTCAGGAGTTTTTGACTAAAAGCGGCATGACCCCCATGCCTTACCCTCCCTATTCACCTCATCTCACCCCAAGCAACTTTTTTTTTTAAATTCCTCAAAGTGAAACATTTTCTGATGTGGAAGAGGTGAAACAAAAAAAATGGCAGAAGCACTAAAAGGCATCGAAATCGACAAGTTCAAAAACTGTTTTGAGCAGTGGAAAAAAAGACTCGATAGGTGTATTGCATCAAATGGAGAGTCTTTGAAGGTGACTCAAGTTTAAATGTAAGAATGGATACATAATTTTTTATAAATAAATTCTGGTTTTCTAGAGTCCCCCACCATATTTACTGAGTACCTACTATGAGTCAGGGACTATACTTTCAGTCTATTTGACTGCCACTCTGCTTTTCAGGCTATCTGTTGATCTTGATTTAGTCAATTGTCTGTCAAGCATCACTAGTAAGAATTCTAGGCAGTTTCAGTCCCACGTTTGCTGAAAGGACTGCCACCAATGCAGAATTCCCCAGCTGCTCTAAAAATATAGACAGTGCTCTAGTCAAAAGCACTATGCTTTCATAATATGGAGTGGGAGACCTGACTTCTAGTTTTGGCTCTGCCACTGTTACTTTGGGCCTAACCTTATCTTGGCCTCAATTTCTTCATCTGTTAAATGGGCAGAGTGGTTTCAATAGTGCCTACAGGCCTTTGCAGCTCTGACATTCTTAGATTGGATGTTGTTAGATTGCCTTCAGAAATTGTTGCAAAATTATAATGAAGCAGTTTTGTAAACTGGTCTGTCATGGTTCAGGTGAGTAGGGGAGAAAACCCATTCTTTTTCCCTCGGCACAGAAAATTGGATCATACTTAGTTCCTGTCAGCATGAAGCATCTAATATTCAAAAGAGACCAAAAACAATTATACTTGAACAAGTTAAAATGACTGCACTGCATTAACACACTTTTCTTCACTCAGCAAGAGTTCTATTTTAACCTGTCATTTCCAGTATTGCTGAAACATACGTGCTTCACGTATGTTTCAACCCATATAGGTTAAGAAGCTACAGTGATTTTTTTTCTTTTTTTAAAGATTTTATTTATTTATTTTCAAAGAGAGGAGAAGAGAGGGAGAAAGAGCAATGTATGGTTGCCTCTCACATGGCCCTCATTGGGGACCTGGCCCGCAACCCAGGCATGTGCCCCGACAGGGAATCGAACCGGGACCCTCTGGTTCCCAGCCCGTGCTCAATCCACTGAGCTACACCAGCTGGGGCAAAGCTACAGTGATTTTTGAAAGCATTAATGATTCTTATATGGCAACTGAAAGTGCTCTAGGTAGAATCTAGGGGGGGAAGGCTCTGAAGACACTGGCTCTTAGATGCACTTGAAGGACCCATGTGTTTAATGATGGCAACATGCCACAGGTGGCTCATGATCAATTCACTCACTTCCGAGCTTATGCTAAAAAGGGTAACTGTGGCTTAGAGATTTATGGGCCCAGGACCTCCTTCTGTGACAGGGAAGACCATTCACAGAAGGTGTAAGGCTATGCCCCCACTGCTGCTTTGTAAAGGGTAGTCTCCATGGCAACAAGGCCAGAGTGACTCGCTTTTACCAATTGCAGAGCATTGGGTCTACAGACCTTTAGTCATTAAAATTTGAAGTAACATGTTTCCATGCATGAATTAGTATCCTTCTTAAACCTAAGATGGACAATTACCGTGTCTCCCCCTTCCCCTCTTTAGCCAAAAATAGCAGAACTGATTTTTTTTTTCATTAAACCTCAATCTCACTCATTATTTAGGTATGGCCTCTTTTCATGACACAATACAATGCATGTGTCTACTCTGGAATAAATATGGATTCAGTTCAGCTAACATTGAGCATCTACTGGGTAGTAATATAGTTAGCACTGAGAAAGCAATTTACATACATTATTTTAGTTAACTTACAAAATATATAAATAAGGATTGAAATTTGATGAACACAGCCCTGACTGGTGTAGCTCGGTGGATTGAGCGCAGACTAGGAACCAGACAGTCGCCAGTTCAATTCCCAGTCAGGGCACATGCCTGGGTTGCAGGCCAGGTCCCCAGGACAGGGTGCAGGAGAAGCAACCACACATTGATATTTTTCTCCTTCTCTCCCACTCTCTCTAAAAATGAATAAATAAAATCTTTTAAAAAAAGTTTAATGAACACCAATGATGTGTGTAGCACAGAGTAATCTCTCTTTGAATATTTTTTAAATAAAGGAATATAAGCACAGCCTATCAAGGTCAACAAGGGCTTTTGGAGAGAATACTGTCAAAATCCCTCATTACACAAATGGAGAAATCAAAGCCCAAAATATAGAATGACTTATGCAAGACCGTATTTGTAGCTAGTTAAACTTAGTTCTGTCCCAGGTGGATCCATACTCAAATGAAAACTGAGTCATAACAGAACATCAAAACTCTGATGTGTTGTATTGTCTTTGGACACGTTCTTCGCATTGTTTGGCTGAATGTAGTGTTTGGGATTGTCTTCTGTGAATGATTCAACAAGAAACACTTTTTGAGAAAGTGAGAAATACATTTATTGATATTTATGTTTGAAAGAAATATTAACTGGAATAACTTGAAAGAAATCAGCAATAGTGAGGTCTGGCTGGGGTGACCAGTTCACATCAACCAAATTCAGAAAGCTGACGTATGAACCAGAGCACCAGTTTATTCATAAAGGGAAATATTCTGTCTAATTGACTGAAGTACACAGGTTGGCTGGTCAGCAACTGTTTAGAAAATCCAATATAGAAGGCCAAATTATAATTAAAAAGTTGCTCAGTGGGCATGTAACCAGAAAAGGGAGAGTTAGTTGGCTCATTGGAATGACTCACGTCTGTGAGCCTGGTGCACCCTTCTCCACTGCGGGGAAACACTAGTTAGAGGGACATGATGCTCATGTTCTCTGGTCTGGGCAACTTCTTCCTTAGCCCTGGTCAGTACTGGAGACACACTGATGGATTCTTCCTTGCAGACTTCACTCTAGCTTTTTAAACTGTTCTCTTTCTCAATATTTTTTCAGCTTTCTTAGTTACAATGCCACATCAATTTGCGTTTATAGAGCCACCTCTGGTCAGACCTCCATAACAACATAATTACAAGATCTTAGGGAACTATTCTGATAAGGCATTCCTTCCATTTTGTATGTATTTTAATAATGTGACTCTCGGAGAGGAACTTTTCAGCCAAGTTCTTTAGGATTTACTTAATCCCTATGTTCAGATAAGCAAGTCCAAGACTAAACTGAAGGCAAGTCTGGGTTTCATAGACATATATAATTGTGTGTACCAATAAAACAGTATGATGTTCCCCTTCTCCCCTTTACATGTAGGGGAAAGGAGAGAGAGAGAGAGAGAGAGAGAGAGAGAGAGAGAGAGAGAGACTGCTTTAGAGATTAGAGGTTGGGAAAGATAAAGGATGCAAAAATAAAGATACAGAAAAAGTAGTGTTTCTTATGAGTTTTAACCTGTCAGCTGCTCCTGTATTCTTCCTTTGTGAGTGTAGTACTAGACTTGTGATGGACTAGACCAAATATCCTGGATACACTTCTAATATATGTTGGTGTTTTGGTGGGAAAGATAAGAAAGATCTGGAATATGGAATGCTGCTAAGGAGGGAAAATCAAGAAGTTGCTTCAGTGTATAAACATAATGCCTGATGGGCAGGATGCAGAAGTTAACTTCACAGTGTTGTTATGGCCACAAATTCTTACCACAGCATACAGGTCCGGCACAAATAACACCTCTTTTTTATTACAAAATATTTTATTACAAAATCGTAAGCTTGTAATTCTATAACACAACAATATCTCACTCAAGCACACCATATGACATTTTAGGTGAAATGTTTAAATTAAAACTATAAATTATTCATGCCCATATTATTTCCCTACCAACCACACTCAAGCAGGCCTTACTTCTGCTGGACCCTGTATTTCTCAAGGGATTACATTTTCTAATCTACTTATTCTAGTAAAATATCAATTCTACATAGACTTATAAACTGAAAAAGCAATATTCATAGAATGTATATATTCAAATTTGATAAGATAGAAAAGTGATTAGTTAGTAAATGACCTTGTTAATTTTCAATCCCAAATATATCAATCTTAAAAATACATTTTTCTTTAAGTGAGCTTTGTTTTTTCCTTAATCCAGTTGACATACAGGGATACCCTGGTATATATTCCATATTTTCCTTTCACTGCACACTCTTCACCCCAGCTAATAATTCCAGTTAAGAAACTGATGCCTTCCACTTCAGTAACATGGGGTCCCCCACTATCTCCTTGGCATGAATCTTTCCCTCCCTCATGGAAGCCGGCACAGAACATGTTATCATAGATGGTAACCTTTGTGGAGTGAAGGCATGTGGCTCGGTCAACAAGTGGAACTTTAAGGTACTGAAGAACTGAAGCTGATCTCCCTCTGTTGAAGACTCTCCCCCAGCCACTCACTGTGCCAGACCCAAAATTGAGGAAGATGTTTGTGTATTTCTTGTCAGCAATGCAAATAGGTGTTACATAGCTGTTTAGCATTAAGGGTTTACCCAATTCCAGAAGGGCAATGTCGTGGTTGTACTTATTAATAGTTGCATTGTAGCGGTGGTGAAGAATAGTGCGAATCACATTTCGCTTTTGTTCTGTTTGTTCCTCCATCTCAATGTTATGTTTACCTATTGAAAACAGATTTCTTTGTCAGTCACTGTCTTTCCCATAGAGACACATTTTCCAAGTGTCCACCAAGCATCAATTACTTAACTAGCATTTCACCCACTGAGAATAAATTTATCTTCAGTCACAAATAGTCTTTCACATAAAGAAACAGGCCTTCAGAGCGTGCACTCGGCATCACTGAATTAACTGGCAGCTAAGTGTCAAAGATCTTAATCTTACATTGGTATCATTTGGGTAAAATGTAATGAGGGCCAATGCATAGTTTTCAGACCAAAACATGATTCATTCACCTTGCTGTTACACGTGTTAATGTTGTTCACAGGTGATAATCTACTTGTCATGAATTATTCTGGACTTTCCCAATTGCAAGTATTTTGGCCCCTTTTTATGTTCATTCATTCAAATGTTAGCTGAGGGCCCACTACAGGTTGTGCAGGGACCAGCGATACAAGGATCTGTGATACGACACAGCTTTCAGGAAGGCTCTGTCTTGTAGTGACAGCAATATAGAATTGTTTCCCACTGAAATGAGTACTAATATGGGTACACAAAAAGAACTTTGGGGAGCTTGGAGGATAAAACAAGTTGGGGCTTTGAAAATATGGCCCTTCTACCATTAACCCAACTTATTTATCAATGATCTTATTAGACTTTGGCAAGATATGACATACTGGGCTTATAGAAGATCTAGTGATGCTGCAAACTACTATCCTTTTGTTTATTTACCTGCAATAACGGTAATGTTATCACCAGGTTCGATACAGTGGGCTGCAGTTACGACCCATTTTTCATTAATGATGGAACCTCCACATAATGCATCAATTTTACCATTCAGAATGACCTGTGGAAACAAAATTATAAATCTTATAACATAATACATTTGATTCAGAACAAAATAAATATGTGTGCTGTTTATAGGAGTGGTCAAAAAGTTGGCCTGTAGGTGCTGGCAGAACTGGAGTGTTTCTGGAAAGTGTCAGCATTGCAGATTAATTAGTGTTTCTGGAGCATAATCAAAAAAGTCATTTCTGTAACTATCTTGAAGAGAATGTGCAGTGAGAGCCAGGGGGAGCTTGAGATGAGGCAAATATGAGGGAACAGCTTCTCCTTGCGATCTGGGACCCTCAGATTCCATGTCCAGGTGAGTCAGATTCTCTGATGGCCAGAACTGTAAATTTACAAATGAGCTGACTTGACTCCTTGAGCTCAGTAGTTATTATTTGAGTCTCCTGTCCCTGCATGAGGACATCCTTTTGCTGCAGGTTATTTGAAGAGAAAAATTATTGATTTTTTAAAGGAGGTCTTTTCAAGCCATTCCTAAACTGGAATATTATGAAATGAGACCTATGGCCTCCATAAGGGCTATGTTTATGGCCATCCACTCATGCACTCCTTCCACTGTCCCTAAACATATTTGACTGCCCATGGCTAGATTTGTCAGCTATCTTTGTCCTAAAAGTTGTACTTAGTTGTGCCTGATTTTGGGGCACAGTGGACAAAGGTGTTTGGGTGCTGCTTTGAGCCTGGGCATTATTGGATAAGAATCCACTCTAGTATTTCATCTGCCCATTCATGGCATAATCAGAGTAGATAGTGAATATTTTCACCACCTCAATGACTAGATCAACTTAGAGAATTTCACCTCCAATGTAAGCAAAGGTCTTGATCCACCTCTTCAGGAGGAAAGCAGAGAAAGTGAACACTAGAGGGCACACTCAACATTTGATAAACCCTTTGTGGACTCTGACCAGCTCTTGTGAATAGATGCTCTTTTACTAAATAAAGCACACAAAGCCCTAGGCATAAGCCCATTCATACACTAGAAGAAAGGAATGGTCAGTTCCTTTCAGTGTGAGTCTGAAAAGGTCCTTAGGACATGTTCTAGTAAAGATTCTTTTTGTCCTGAATTCAATTGAACACCCGCTAAGTCCTAGATGCAGGAGCACCAGTGTCCTGCCTGGAGACCCATGGGGCTGACTCATTGCAAGCTTCTGACCCCCTTTTCCATACTCAAGCTTTCTCTCTCATTCTAGCTTTTGTTTTTTACTTTGAAAAGTTGTAAAAATGTAGGAAAACTCAGATAATATAATAAACCCCAGTGTACACACCACCTAGACTTAACAGTCTTCTTAATTTTTTTTGGAACATTTATGGGTTGCTTATGATGGACTAGTCACTATGCTATGTGTTTTATGTATATTTAATACTTACCAAACATTGGGGAGTGATATTAACATTATCATTTATAATGAGCTAACTGAGCTTTAGATATGCACATTAATTCCCCTAAGGTTAGTGGCAAAGCTAGGATGCAAACCTGAGTCTGCCTGGCTTCAGGATCTGTTTCTAAGCCTCCAGTATTTCTCCAAGTGTGGTTGGTGGGCCAATTGTGGTAGAATCAACCTGGGATGCCTGTAAAATGCAGATTTGGAGGCCCACCCAGACTTAATCAGAATATTTGGGAGGGGACAAGAGAAAATGAAGGTCTCTGGAATGTCCTTACATATACATAATTTTGAAAAACTCTGTTTCAGAATTCCCAAGGGCTGGTGACCTTTATGTTTTAAAAGTGCTCACTCTGGCCAGATCTGGCTACATAATTTGCGGAGCTCACTGCAAGATGAAAAGGCGGGACCCCTGTTCAAAAGCCAAGAAAAATAGCATTGAAGACATTAAAATACAGAAATTTTCCTTTCCTTCTGTGGCCTCTGGCAACTTATTGGGGTATTTTTAATTTACTATTTAATGTCCTACTCCCTCAGGAATGGGGGATACTTACTGGGAGGGCAGATTTTGACAGGTGCCCAGGGGCTGCTGCATCCTGCAAGTTAGCATGCAAACACATGCACCCCTCTCCCACCTGACTGGTGCCCTGTGCCCAGCAGTGATAAGGGTAAGTCAATCTTCCCTTCCCACTGGCCCACTGCAGCAATCCTTCGCAGAACAGGGATTCCCAAGGGCTTGCAACTTCCATGCCAGCATGTGCTCCGTATCTGGAATGGAGATGGGCAAGAAGCTTGCCCTACCATTCACCCTCCAAATCTTCTGTGATACATTTTTGGTCCTGAGAAGTCATGTGGCCATTCCCCCTTCCAAGATGGCGTAGGGTATATGCACCCATCTCAACCTTCCCTGTGACTGTTCAGGAGGAAGATGACTGTGGTAGCTATTGGGGATGAGGAAGGGGAATATGTCTGTGTGTCACTGGTTTGGGGGTGGCAGTGGTCATTGGGCAAGTGTGAGGAGGGAGAGGCAGGGCTGGACAAGACACCAGGAGACAGAGGAGAGGGAGGTCCAGAATACATTCCCTTGGGGTGTGAGAAGTGAGACTGCAGTGATTCTAGGTTCCAAGTCCATAGCCCATGTATGTCCCATTGTCTCATTGGACTTGAGTCATAAAACACAAATGCAAAGCATTGAAGATTCAATGGGGGACTCTTCTGGATGCAGGGCCCTATGCAATGGTCACAAGCTCATGAAGCTGGTCCTGACCCCAAGTGATTTTCATCACCAAGCAAATTTGGGCAACACTGTTCTATATTGGTCCTAATATTTACAACTGAATACTTCTGTTCAAGTAACTGGAGTTAAGAACGCACAAGCAGTGATGTAAGCACACTTCTCCTCTGTGTTAGAGGTGACTTAGACATCTCTCAGCACAATGCGCTAGTTAGGCCAGACTGAATGATATCCATAGCCCTTGGGCAGAAAGACTGTGATGTAGCCAGTCTGACTCCTGCCAAAGACTTGCTGCCTGGAGCTTCAACAGCTTTCTAGTGGTTGACCGAGAAATAGGGTTGTGTTCTTTTAAGCCTGAAGAGCATTTTTTGCCAATCCCTGATTTGTATTTGATATTTTAGCAAACATCTTTGCCAAGAAAATTCCTAAAATATATTTGCATTTAAAGATATTATAAACGACTTGGTTTTGGAATGTTTGCTTGACTACCTCAGGGTCACAGCTATCTAAATATTAGCTATTTGGGGATGAGCTGTCTGCTTGGCCAGGGACAACTTCTTGTAAGGCGTCCCTTTGGAGAGTGATGGGAAAAATGGGAAAGCATATGTTCTGGGCATGACATCTAAGTTCTGACCTGTCAAACATTTTAATGTTTGTTATGTCCTCACAGGAGCCTGTTTTCTCCCTTTCAGACACAAAGAGAGACATACCACATACACCCACGTGCATCTACAAAATATACAATAAACACATCTGTTCTGGTGTTCTTCATTGACAATGTCAACTTAGATGTAACAGCTGTTGCCCTGTTGTTCACTTCCTAAACTTTTAACTTGAGCCTGGCCTTTCCCTGTGATTTTAGTAAAGCTTTATTCTGCCTACCTAGCCACCTCCAGCTTTACAATATTTTTCTATATTTGCATACTCATTCTCATATAATAGTGTGTAGCTTGTTGTGGCTACAGATGTGATTCACCCAGCCTTAGGCCCCACTTCATTTTTTTCTGGTCACAGAGGCGATGCTCACTTTCAGTTTTTAATGACTAGTTAACTAGACTGGTCATTTAAATAGATTTCATCAAACTATTCTAGAGAATAATAGTCTAAATGTTCTGTCCAAAATAGTTTTGTGAAGCCAGGTGAGATTACATTTGTCATCTTTTTATTTCTCCTAATTAGAACTTTATCATTTGAGCTAGGATAAATAGAGGGCTACTTTTCCAGGTGAAGATATTGTTACTGCCTTAGGATCTTGATATAATATCTTCCTTCCAATACCCCCACAAAAGGAAAAGTTCTGGTTCATACATATGGTAACTTTGCATGCTGTCTGTCTTGGGTGTGTCCTAATAGAATTGGGTTTGTGCAGGTAGCTGTACAGTCAAGAGCTTGCATACCTTTAAGGATAGCTTCAGGCCAAAGTTGAGGAAAGCCCAGACTGGGGAAAAGGCTAAGACATTTTAAGATCATTTAGGCTGAGAATAAACTAAAGAATAGACATATTTTGTCTGTTAAAACATTTAAATACAGGCAATTGCATATGATACAACATAATATAAAGGATAGGGAAAGCTTAACAACCTGGCTTCCATTGTATTCCGTCCTTGATAAAACAGAAAACAGAAGACTAGATACTTGGCATTCAGGGCCAGACAGATCTAAGCCAAAGCAGAAGACTGGGATAAGGTACTTGGGGTAAGTTTGAGCATGCTCAGAATGATCAGTTGACAGGCTCAAGGTCATGGGATCAAAACCAAATTAAAGCTTTGGAAAGTCTCAACACTGCCTCTCTTCATCAAATCTTTCACTTTTAAGCTGTCTTGTAGTATAGGGATTGTGATATCCCTTTTTTCTCAAATGTTCAAGAGTTTCCATTGCTTCCCTATGTAGCTGTATGAAAATTGAGTCTGGTTTTAGTTCCCACTGCGCTAAGGAGGCTGAGGCTATACAGACATGAGGAAATAGCCTTTCTGTTCCTATATAGTGCACTTAACCCTGTAGCTTCCTCTCTTCCCTCCTGAGGTGTCCCTGCAGAGTTCCTGCTTCCTTTCCCCCAGTTCTCAAAGTGGCTCTGAGCCCACCACTGGACATCTGGAGGGAAAATAAAGGAAATTAGCCTTGTACCTCCCTCACAGTCTCTCTCAGGCCTTCTGTCAAGTGAATGAGGGTTTGAGGTCAGGCTAGCCAGCCTGCACCTTTGAGGTTGGGGGTTGGGTCAGAGCCTCGCAGGCCGGAACCAATAGCTGCTCTTTGAAGGGTCTGTGGCAACCACAGCGCCTGCTGTGGAGCCCTTGCCTCCAGTCCCGGAGATGAAAGTCCTAAACAGAATAAGGTAAGAAATGAATGCGACTGTGGAGGGGCCACATGGAAGGTGTACATTGCTCCTTAGGGTTTCAAAGCTGTCCCCTAGCCTACTCTAATCTCCCCCCAGGTGAACCAGTGCTCTCAACATTCTCCTCATGGGGTTATGCACCACTGCTGTTCCCAGTGAACAATCAGACAAACATTTTTTCAACCAGCATTTTCTCCCAAAGCTGCCCAGCCCACGAAACTGACCCTGTGGTTGCAAAGTGCTTTTGGAATCAAGGCCACAACCTGCCTACCTGCCTGTAACTTTCACCTGTAAATCCACAAAGAAAAAGTCGACTTCCCATTTCCCCTGTGGCACTTTAGCTCTTGCAAAACAGCTCACTTAAAGCTTTTCTTTAACAGACTAAACCTTTCTAGTTCATTCAAACTGTTCATTACTCCAGATGAAAGTTATCTCCCTATGTTCTTTGTGGGATCTCTACATTTAAGTGTTTGCTTTATCCCCCTAGCCCCCTTGTTTTTGAAGTATCAGCATTTTAAATGACTCTTTTCTAGGTGACATTGCTAAACAGTACTTTCTATTTCATTGCCATAGAATAGTTTGGTCTTTGAAACCCCAGCTGTTGCTTGTTTTCTCTTGATGCCTTGGCTATAGCAGGTGCATTGCAGTCTTGTCTGCAATAAAATCAAATATTTCCACCCTGCAGATTATCCATGATGGGGTAGAGCTGGCTCTTCCACAAAGGAGAGATTCTGGCTTGTTTTATTTCTGTTTCTTCTTTGTCTAAAAGTGACTTTTATATGCTCAGTTTATCTCATATTTTTAAAACAAGTAACCTTACATGAGAAACTGGGTGGGGGTTGGGATGGATGAAAACAATGCAGAAATATGACTTGGTGTTTTTCAAGTATCCTAGAAAGTAGCTCGCAGTTCTTTATCTTTGGTTAAGAACACACACCTAGTACTTTGTAGTTCTCCAGTCAGTAATATTACTTCATGTGGGTGAAATAGGGAGTGAATGTGTGTGCGCACATGAGTGCACACATGTGGATGAGTGATCTTGAACATTACAAATGATTTTAGCTGGGCTTGATAGGAAAGAGAGAACAGGTACACTTAAATACCAGTGTTCAGTGAGGAGGACATGACAGATTTTAAATGATGTGTCTCATTTATATCTTCTTCCTCACGGTACAACTGTAACCATCATCTAATAGTTTCTTCTCCTTAAAAGAAAAAAATAGTTTGCTAGAGTAAAATTTCTATTTGGAAAGACTGGCATTGTAAAAACATTGGCAAGCAACTGGCTTAAAGGGGATGCGTGGGGAACATTATGTGACTCAATTGAGTTTATAAAACCTCATTTTTTTAGCTCTCCTTTAAATGTATTTGCATTTCATTTCTGGGTTGACAAGGGAACAATGCTAAGCCTGCAGTGCGTGCATTTTGGGATTTTTTTAAAATCCTGTTTTTTTTTTAATGGGAAGTCATCTCCTTAGCCAATGAAACATACCTGGGTGACTGGATCCTCCACTCCAGGTACTGATTTATGTCCCACAAGCCCAAGGAAGATAATAATTATAAAGTAGGATTTTTTTGTCCTAAGCACCTTACCCATGGAAGTTGGATACAGAATGAATGAAAATACACAAGAACACAAGTAGTAAAATTAGAGGGAATTAGATACATAGATGTTAAATAGAATGAAGCATAATTATAGTGGGTGACACAAGAGGGATTGTTCAAGGAGACGTTGAGGAAGGAGGTCAAGGGTCAGTCTTATGAAGAATCATGAATGAAAGTAAAGACATGGATGAGTGAAGGAATGGGCCAAGGTGGATGAAGGTAGCAGCACTGGAAGGATGCTTAAATAGGGGACAGAAGGTATGTAAAGGAACATATGTGTATTTTACTGTCTATAAGATGAAGTCCAAAAAATGTTATTAAAAGCAAAGATAAAGAAAGGAAAATATAAAGTTTTGGTTGTGATGGTCTACAACCCTTCAATACTATTCTCCATAATGTCTGTGCCCAATCTCTACCTTCCAGGGATAGGTTCAATATCTTACCCATTGTATTAGAAAATAGCAGGCAAGCTAAAGAATCCTGGATAGAGACATAGCTAGTCTCAGAAAATGTCATTAGTGTTAAACCCAGGGACATTTACCTGATCCTGGCTTAAATTGTTAACCTCTTCGATGATTAAAAATTCTTTAAAGCTATTGGTTTTTTATGGCAAATGTTCAAACCTCAGTAGAGAGGTTTAGTGAAGCGTTCTTGAGATTATCACAAAATTACACGGTTGTGGCCACTAGGAGTTTTTCTCTTAGACTCAGCTACTGTAAGTGCTGTCCAATAGAATGATGATGGAAATGTTTTATACTTGAGTTTTCCAATACGGTATAGCCACTAGCCAGCCACCTGTGGCTACTTTGCACTTGAAATGTAGCCAGTGTGACTGAGAAAATTCATTTTGAATTTTATTTAACAGTAGTTGAATTTAAATACCTACATATGGCTAGTAATTACCTTATTTGACAGCACAATTTTATGTAAGGACTGGCTTGACTCCTTGCCTCTGGGGCCTGCTTTTTCTCTCTGATGGAATCACTTAAGGGCTTTAGCTATAGCCAATTACAACCCAGGCTTTGCTACAAGTCTGGCTCTTGGATGTTGCCTCAAAAATGTGCACAGTTGATTCTCACATGCGTTGTCTGCAGATCACACCTGGAGCAATGTGCAATTAGGTCCCATGAGTCTACTCTTTGGGGTTTTGGACCTTAATTTCTGTAACAAGTTTGTTGCCTTTGGACCAGTGGCTTTCAAATTGTAGTGTGCATTAGAATTATTAGAAGTACTTATAGCACACAAATTACTGGGCCCCACCCACCCCCCAGAGACTCTGATTTTATAGGCCTAGGGTGTTGCATGAAAATTTGCATTCCTAACAAGTTCCCAGGTGATTCTCATGCTACCACACTTTGAGAACCACAGCCTTAGACCAAGCTGGTATCTCATACCCTGGTTCCAATTGCCCAGTTCTTGTCTTAATTCTTCCTACTTGAGTCCTTTCTAAAATCCATTTGAAATAATACAGTATTTCGGGACCTAGAGATTTTCTGACTCTTACCAGTTCTCACAGGGGCAGAAGCTAAAGTAGCATCCTGAACCCCAGTACCTGTGACCTCACTTCCAGCCCTCCCTATTGCTTGTCTGGGATCCTGCTATGCTATTTCCTTGATGCCAAATTCTCCTTGACCTTGTATAGTGCTGTCTCTGGACCTCTCTTTCACCAGCTCCCCCCCACCATGGGGGATTCCTCATATTGCTTAGTGCTGAAACTTGCCTAAACACTTCTCCCACCTTGATAGGACTACCTAGTGTCTTTAAAAATATTTTATTTATTTGTTTTTAGAGAGAGGGGAAGGGAAGGAGAAAAAGAGGGAGAAAAACATCAATGTGTGGTTGCCTCTCACACGCCCCCTACTGGGGACCTGGCCCGAATCCCAGGCATGTGCCCTGACTGGGAATCGAATCGGCAACCCTTTGCAGGCTGGCGCTCAATCCACTGAGTCACACCAGTCGGGTCAGTCTACCTAGTGTCTTAGCCTCAGTCTCCACCTGGCCTGCCCCTTGCCGTCTGAACTCCAGTTTTGACACATCGATATAGAGTACCTGCCAAGGGAATTGACCTGGTTTCGCATCTTTTCCACCAACAATTCGAGTGAAGTCATTAAATGGTTGGGTGCTTTGAGTGATGTTATCCGCAATTTTTTCATCTTCAGTAAAATTTCCATAGTCCCTATTGGAATAAATAGTCTCAGCACGGGTGAGCTTGTCAGAAGCGAGTGCTACAGAAACTCTCCCACATGGGAATGGCACTAGAAAAACAGAAAAAACAATTGGTATTTGAATATTTCTCATTGGCAAGCAAAACATGTATTACAAAAGATCAAAAATGAGGCCTATCCTTGTCACTTCTGAAAAGTAGGCCCATCAATATTTTTAAAAATTTAATCAATGAATATAGTCTCAAACTAAAAGGTTAATTGCATTATTTTCATGGAAAATTTTCAAACCCTTCGTGAAAAAAACATTTGACTCAGGAATTCATCATCTTTACAGAAAAAGGGTAAGAGTTCCAGAATCAAATTTTGTAAGACTTTTATAAAGTCTAATGACTTTCTGTTTAGTATTTTAAAGATTTTATTTATTTATTTATTTATTTATTTATTTATTTATTTATTTAAGACAGAGGGGGAGGGAGGGAGAAAGAGAGGGAGAGAAACATTGATGTGTGAGAGAAATTTTGATCAGTTGCCTCTTGCACACTCCCCAACTGGGAACCTGGCCCACAACCCTGACTGGGAAAAGAACCAGTGACCTTTTGGTATGTAGGATGGTGCCCAACCCACAACCCACTGAGCCTCACCAGCAGTCAAGGCAGGTTTTTTTTTTTTTTTACACTAAAAACTCATTCCCAAGTATTCTCCCTGAATGGAAATCTGATGATTGGTGCCATGTAACTTTAACTTCAGAATAAGGTAAATAGGACTCCTGCTGCTTATTGTTAACAGGATTTCTTTTGTAGGCTACAATGCCTTCTAGAATCCAAGGTGAATTTTAAGTATCTCTTTGGGGAGATATCATTGTGATTTAATTACCTGACTGTCAAGTATTAACCAAATAAATTACTAATATGATTATTACAGCTATATCCACCTGGGAATGGGAACTGGCCACTTTATTACCTTGGGTTGGTTTATTTCCTTAAGAAAAGAAATTGTTGCCTGGCCAGTGTGGTTTGGATGGTTGGTGCATTGTCCTGTGGACCGAAAGTTCACAGGTGCAATTCCTGGTCAGGGCACATATTTAGGTTGCTGGTTTGATCCCTGTTTGGGGTGTGCACCACAGTTGGGATGTGTGCCCTGGTCATGGTGTGTATGAGAAGACAACCAATGTGTCCTCTTGCTCTCTCTCTCTCTCTCTCTGCCCCTCTTTAAAAGCAATGAGAAAAAAGTCCTTGGGTGAGGATAAAAAAATAAATAAAAAGAAAAGAAATTGTCTTCTGATGCATTGGGACAACCAGAATGGAAATTTGTAGTCAAGCAAAGTCACCTTACATTTCATTTTTATTTCTCACTTTCCTTTCAGCCACATTCTTTATAACAGAGATTTCTATAGCAACCAGCTACGTCAAAGTATCATGAAGGCAGCATGTGGTTGGGAAAACAGGAAATTAGTTCAAAATACTTATGTATTTTGTTAGAGAAAAGGGACCATTACTATTGAAAGGCAGAAAAGTTTATTTTAGGTTTGGCCTAGTTATTCTGCTAAAGCTAAGGCTATATTCAGATATAATAATAGTTGGAGGTGGTTCTCAATTCTTTTCTCTCATAACATAGAAGGGTTTATAAGAGTTAAGCTACTATGCCATCTATGTACACTGGAACATACATATGTTCTCTTTCCAAGATAGGCTGGCTTTGAAGCGGTGTATGTGAGGAACCAGGTGGGATAGGCAGGCAGTGCCTTGAAGCATTAAATACTTTTTATTTTAGTTACAGCATGAATATTCTTGACTTATGGTCCTTTAATTTCCTCTGCTGAGTGCATTGCTGAGATAGGTATTGAACCCAGTTACAGAGGAATGATGTGTGATTTAATGTACCAATTTAATAAGAGATCAGGCTTCGGAAATGCAAAAGAAATTGTATATTGCTTCAAAAAGGCCCCTCATTTATCAAATGAAATTGATCCTGCAGAGCCTACTTTTTATAAAATCAAAGTTTCTACTGCTTTCATTTTCAGACAAGAGCAATGTGAATGTGTAGTAGTGATGTTCTGAATACAACAGGCAGCTGTCAACATGGCAGCATGGTTGACGTGACTGGGAAACACTGCTTTGTCCATTGCTGAATAGATGGATTGTACTGAGCACCCTGGCACAACTTAAAACAGATGGTTGTTGGAACTATTCTGATGCCAAGGGTGTAAACTCAGCCTGAGACCCAAGGATAGGAAATAACTTTCTCAGAGGAAACCAGCCACACCTTAGCAGAATAATGCTTAAAATTCACCATCCTTATACTAGAGGCCTATCAATCAATCATTTATGTATCTTCCATGGCATAGATTACTACATTAATTTGACTGGATGAATTACAAATATATATATATATATATATATATATATATATATATATATATATATATCACAAATCAATTGCTTCATGACATAAAAGTCAGAGAAAAAATTGGACACATGGGAAAATTCAGACTAAAGACATTTACAGAATTTCTATTTTAAAATGATGATGCAGTTGGAAAAATTCATTTTTCCAATTCAAGTGACTACTCTTTTCTATGTTTTCAAAAGGAAGTAGAAACAAGTAGGGATTATAATTATGTAGGCTAGTTAAAATGCTAACAGTTCAAGTACAGATTTGGAAAGTATATTGGCCAAGCTTTAAAAAAACTTATTTAGATTTTGACCTGCTGGTTCACAGGACTGTTGGTCTTTTGCAAGTCGATATCCTGCTGTACAGGAACAAAGCACCTTGTTACCAGTGCCCTTTTTACAAAACTGCTTGCACCTGCCATTCTTAATCCTGCATGTTGCATCTGAAAGAAAGCAAAATCAACAGCAATAACATCATTAACATGAATTTCAAAAAAGTACATGAAACTACTGACTCAGGTATAGGTCAAATATAAGCTGGTAACATTCTTGGAGAAAAGCTGGGGAGGGGGAGCCTTGAGCTAAGAGTAGAAACATAAAATAAAATTCTTAAAAATATTCTTAATAAGGTATAAAATGGTGGCAGCAATATGTTTGATTTGGCATAAAACTGAAGGTTTGAATATTCTACTTTCAAGAAATCATGTACTACAATTAAAAATGTTTATTAAGCCCTGGCTGGTGTGGCTCAGTGGATTGAGTACTGGCTTACAAAACAAGGGGTCACAGATTCGATTCCCAGTCAGGGCACATAGCTGGGTTGCAGGCCAGGTCCCCAGTTACAGGCACGCAAGAGGCAACCAATAGATGTATCTCTCACACATTGATGTTTATCTCCCTCTCTTTCTCCCTCCCTCCCTCTCTCTCTCTAAAAGTAAATAAATAAAATTAAAAAATGTTTCTTGAATGTATCATGCATTCAGAGCTTTAGTACCCAGAGCTTTAGTATGAATTTTTCACAAAGTGGATGCACCAGTTTAAATCCTAAACAGATCAATACTTAGGACATTGTCAACACCCTAGAAACTCTTTATGCCTTCTTTCAATCACTATACTCTTCCTCCTTTCCTAAGTTAGCATTACCTCACCTTCTAAAAATGAATGAGTTTTCTCTGTTTATGAACTTTATACGAATAGAAATTCACAATATGAACTCAGCTGTGTCTTTCATTTAATATTTTGTATAGGAGATTCATCCTGTTGTTTTGTATAGCCGTACTTCATTTATATATTGTGTAGTTTTCCATTGTATAATTACTACCTCTATTTATCCATTTTACTGTTGATGAATATTTGAGTTGAGTTTCCAGTTTTGGCCTCTTTTTCTTGTAAAAATTTTCTTGTAGCCCTGGCTGGTGTGGCTCAGTGGATTGAGCGCCAGCCTGTGAACCAAAGGGAAACTGGTTTGATTCCCAGTCAGGGTACATGCCTGGGTTGCAGGCCAGGTCCCTAGTTGGAGGTGTGGGAGAGACAACTGATCAAAGTATTTCTCAAACATTGATATTTCTCTATCTCTGTTTCTCCCTCCCTTCTCCTTTCTCTAAAAGTAAATAAATAAAATCTTAATTTTTTTCTTGTATGTGTCTTTTGGTAATATATGCATGCATGTTTTCTGGATGTATCCTTATAAGTTCAATTATTGGATCATATGTTCAGGCTTAGTAGATACTGCCAAGTAGTATTCTAAAATAATTGTACACATTTAAATTCCCACCAGCAGTGTTTGAGAGTTCCAGTTACTGGGTATACGTGATGCATATTTCTCCTCCCATTCTGTGACTTGCCTTTTCACACTACATAGTGTATTTTGCTGAATAGAAGTTCATAGTTTTAATATAACCCAATTTAACAAAGGAAACTTGAAGCTGGCTGAGGGGGTTATGTACCAACACAAGAGAATGAAATAGAATCCTTTAAGGAAGCTAAATGCCGAAGACATTATGTTGTGATACTGATAAGCATTTCAGTGGCTTACAGTTTCTTTACTCTCCTACACAATAGCCCTTATTAATATAAAATATCTTTCTTTGTCTCTTGTAATGCTTTTTGTCTTGGATTGTGTTTTGTCTGATAGTAATTTTGCTTCACCATTACTTTTTGTTAGTATTTACCTTAAAAGTCTTTTTACATCCCTTTAATTTAGTCTTCTGGTATATTTTCATTTCACGTATCTCTTTTGTCCACAAGATACAATTTGATTTTTAACACTAGACTGAGAACTGCCATCAACACCATTTCACATTAATTGTGATTCCTGATATACTTGGCTTATTTCTACCATTTTATTTCATATTTTCTAATTACCTTGCTTTCCCTTTGTTTCTGCAATGCCATCTTAGTAACAGGAAGTAGTGTGGCTCAGGGCTCGCTAGCTGAGATGACTGAGTTAAGAGAAACAGGCTCTGCCCTTGGGCCTATTTCTGTCTCTAGAGTAGCACAGGAACACAGTGAATAGAAAACACCTTCTGCCTTACCTACATGCTCAACTGTGGTACAACTTTCAATAGAAATGCTTACTTATCACTGCAGTTAGAACATGGAAAAATTGAAAACGAGTGACTGTATTAGATACCTCCTATGCACCACCTTAATTCCTCTCAGCTTCTCCTGTGACTTCTCCCAACACTGTGGTGATCAGTTCCGCACAGACTTCCACTGAACTCACAGGTATGGCCTTCAATGGCCTTGGCTCATATCTGCACTACGTGCCTCTCATCTCCTCCCTTGGCACTTCCCTGTTGATGCTGAGCCATGGGATGCCACATGACCTTTCCGAGTGTCCCAGAATGTATAACCTGGAGATGTGTTCAACCCATGGGCTGAACTTTTGACCAATGGGAGACAGATGATGATGGACAAAATTTTTCACTTCTTTTCCCCTCCTAGATGGACTATCCTGAGGCCAATTCATATGGATTCTTGAAAAACAGTCCTAGGAGATAGAGCAATCACTTGTGGATGAAGAGAAGACTCATCTTATAGGTCTCCTTTCCTCACTGCCTCACTCCCCTGTCCTTTACTCTTGTTCCCTAGGGTTGTACACCATAATGAATAAGCCTGTATCACAGACTCCTTTTATTTCTGGTGGAATCCAGGCTAACACAGTGACTATATGGTTTTGGAGTATAGTGTAGAATTTTTTTAAAAAGATTTTATATATTTTTTACTTTTAGAAGGAGGGGATGGGAGGGAGAAAGGGAGAGAAACATCAATGTGTGGTTGCCTCTTGCACATTGCCTAATGGGGACCTGGCTTGCAACCCAGGCATGTGCCCTGACGGGAATCAAACTGGCGACCCTTTGGTTCCCAGACTGGTGCTCAATCTACTGAGCCACACTAGCCACAGCTATTATGGAGTTCTGAGTTTTGAGGCCTAAGTTTTTAAATTATATTTTATACAGGCTAGCATAGGCTATGATAATAATTATCTCATGTTCCTTACTGACACTTCAGGAAATAATCACCAATCAACTGTTGCCAGATGGAGAGAAACCAGCGTGAGTATTAACCTTTGCTACCAATAATCCATTAAGTGCAGGATCCAAAAAGATGCCACTTGATCCTTTTTATTTATTTTTTAAAGACCTTTCTCCTCACTTGTGGCAACTCCATTCCTGGCTCTTTCATGAGGCTGGCTATCATTTTTGTTGTTACAAAGCAGTACTAAAGTGTTCAGCCAAATCAAATACCACCTGTGGAAAGTGTTCAGTCAATATGAGATTGTGATAAGTTAACAGAGGTAGGTGGTAGGTCCAGTCTGGTTTGGTGCTGGGCATGGATAACAGGCATGAGGGAACTCAATGTGGTTTTCCCAAATCTGATTCTGTGCCCTTGACTGAGTAACTAGATCTCTCCATGATTTTCCTCATTTGTCCTTGCTCTTTGTGGCCCAATATGTTGTTGTTGGTCTACAGCTTGGTTTGTGCATGCAGTGGGAAATATTGCTATCCAATCAGCAGTCTTTTGCCCTCAGATAATGAACTCAAAATTCTGGAAATAGTTTAACAGCACAAGGATATCCAGTGGAAAGTTTCGAAGTCCAGGATCTAAGGAACAGTCATTATCAGTCTCATTCATCACTCATTTATTGAGCACTTACATGTTAGGCACTGTGTTGGGTATGGGTCTCCCTGGTTCTGAGGCTGGTTTCAGTGCCTAAAACTTCTGATCTTCTCCCTCCATGTTGGTCCAAACTTCTCTTTCTCATTTCCCTTGTGTCTACCACAAAAGTTACTGTTCTGTTTTATTTTGTCCTGCCTTCTTCTACCCTGATATATTCACTGATGTGAAAACCAAAGTTTGGACAAAAGGTGTTCTAACAAGTGTACAACAAAACATGTTGTTATTCAGCTAAACTGAAGGTATTTTCTTTTCTTTACTCCACATATATACATAGCAAATGAGACAGTAATATCTGTGATGTGTTAGCAAAATGAAAAAAAACAAAGTGTTTATGTGCTTGTGATTTTTTTCTTTCCATCCTATCTTACTATAGGGAAATGCCTCTTGTACTCTTAGAAAGGACGGGAATAACCAAGTTCTTACAGACCTTGATCTATATCAAAAGGACTCATGTGATGTGTAAAGATCACATACAGTGATCGTTATTCTAGCCAAAGGGACACAATAGCCAATTAATGATTATTCATCTAAGTAGAAAATCTGTCCCGAACATTTGTACCTTTCTCCTCAGAGAGGAGCCTCATGGACAAGGGAAAAGGAAAACCAAATGTTCTGAACAATGGAAATCTCCTTACCTTTTTGAAACCAGGATGAGGCAAGAGACTTGGGACCAAGGTACTCCATAAACTGTGCTATGTAGGAGCTTTTGAAATTAGTCTTTAGTTAGTTTAAAACAATAGCGTAAATGGGAGTTTGTATATTTTTGCTGTTGCTGTCCTCTAGTGTCTGAGATAAAGTGATTTTTTGAGATAATTCCCACTTTGTTTCTGAACTAACTGAGCAGGAAGGATTTTTATAAGCCTTGATAAGATGGGCTTGGAGAGGTCGATGTAACACAGAGGCCAGGCTTGGTGGTGGAGGTAGTGCAACCAAACCAAAATGTGGGGAACCTGAGAGGACTGAGGGGTCCAGTTGTAGACTTAGCACTTTCATTATGTAGACTGTAGCCTCATACATGTAGTAAAACCTGTTAGTGGGGTTTTGTGCTTCTATTTTCATTCCTCAGGGCTATTCTCTTTCTTTACAGTGATTTTATTTTTAAAGTGAAGACATTTAGGAATATTTAATGCAAAATACTATTTTCAATTATACTTTACTATAATGTGTCCTTCATTTTTAACTGAGACTAATTGAGTTATTCATTCCCTGAGCTCCAATAGTTATGTTATTTAAGCTGAAAATGAGTAACTACTCCAAAGATTTCTGTAGATTTCCATAATAAAAAGCTCAAATTTATCTAAGTCTAAATTCAAAATCATAACCTTTCATATGAAAGTAGCACCTCAGAAATGTTGAACCAGTCAACACACTATAGGAAAGGGAGCCCAGGCATCGGTTTGTCCCCTCACTAGGAAATCTGAGGGAATGGGAATGCAGGCCAGGTGTACCGGTTTGTCCACCTGCATTCACTCTTTTCTGTCTTTTAAAGTGTTTTTTCCCTGCCACCTTTTCCTTTTCTTATATTCTATTCTTTTTTATCTTTTTGATCTCAGAGGAAGATGATCAATAGATTTTTCTTTAATACTGAAAGGATTTCTGAGCATTGCAGGTGACTTCTTTCCCTTTATCAATAGGACAAGTGCAGCTGCTGCATTTAATTTTGTTTTATGCCTGTTTCATCTATGTGTTGGGTGGATTGCTATAATGCCTTAATAGAGTCCTGCTAATTTTCTACTCTTTGCCCTTAGTCATATAGCCTGTGGTGTTAAATTCATTCCCCAGGATTGCATCTCTATTCTTCTGGAGTTTCAGAGTAGAAAGAGAATCTGTCATTAGCACTGTGTGATTTTCACAACCATAATACCAGTAATCTTGCATCCAGAAGCAATAAACAAGTAGCTGAAGGACTTTGAGGGTTTACAGTTCCAATTGCCAAAATCTCAGAAAAAATAGTTTAGGCTATGAGAGGAAAAGGTGCACACTGAACCTAAATTTGATATGTAACTGTTTCAATGTAATCAGTGTACGAGCTCAGATTTTTGTCAACAAATTTTACGTGTGAAGTGGTTTGTATATGTGGAGAAGTGCCTATTATGTGAGAGAACTGACTTTGTCATACCCTGATTCTATAATTGCTTGACCTCTAGTGCCTATGATGATAGCAATTTAGTCATGAGGTCAGTTAATGGGTTCAGTTTTCTTTGCATTTTGTGGATAGTAGTTAGAAGCATGGGTTTTTATTAAACTTAAGTCCAACTCCTGGCTCGACCATTTACTTTTGATCTGTAGTTCTTTTTATCATCATGGTATTGCAATAATAATAATGGTACTGACTGAATATGGCTTTATTGGGGATTAATAAGTGAGTGGAACATTGTTACATATTATCTACCAAATATTATTGTTCTTAATATAGTTTCTTGAACTCATCCAGGAAAGTATGACTACAGATAAAACAAATGTTTATAAGCTTTGAAAGTATGTTTCATGCAATGGCATATTATTCGCGCTTTAAAAAGAAGGAATCCTGTTACATGTAACAACATGGGTGAATCTGGAGGACATTATGCTAAGCGAAGTAAGCCAGTTACAGAAGGACAAATACTGCATTATTTTACTTATATGCAGTGACTAACATAGTCAAACACATAGGAGCAGAGAATGAGGAAAGGAAAATGAGGAGCTGCTTTTCAATGGGCGTAGTTTCAGTTATATAAGATGAATAAGTTCTAGAGATCTTCTGTATAACATAGTGCCTGTAGTTAACAATACCGCGTCATACACTTCAAAATTTCTTAAAAGTATAGATATCATGTTCTGTTTTCTACCATAATAAAAATGTATGTGGTTTTAAGGGAAAATTATGATATATATATATATTGTGTTTTCCAGTTTCATCTGCTTTCAAAGGGAAACTTTGAACCATGAGTATTCCAAAACTAGTTACTTACCTAATTCACAGTTCTTTCCTTCAAATCCAGGTTGACACCAACATTCATAGGAATTAATGTCATCCTTGCACATGCCACCATTTAAACATGGGTTGGACTCACACTGGTCTCCATCTTTGAGATAGGTTAAGATGTTAAATTAGCAGATAAATTGTTTACAATGCCTGATCCTCCCTGCACAGACTCATGGGAAGGGGAACGTAATTTTAGGGTCAGGAAGCTAGGTGCTTATGGGATGCCCCTGCCTTTCTGTGTTTCTAAAAGCAGCCCAGACAAAAGTGCTTAGGCTAACAGTGTCTTAGGAAGTTGCTTTGAGGAAGACATATACGTAGTTTATACAAAGGGAGAAGAATGTTTGAGTATAAAAATGTACTGAAGCAGCATAGGCTGAGGAGAATTTTCAGTCCTTTCTTATAGAATGGTGGCAGATTTAATTCCAAATCAAATCACATCACTTTAACAATTAGTATCTATATGCCATACAGGGCCTGTTCTATCACTGTGCAGTGCAAGCTCAGTCAGATAACATATGGTACTTCTGCTCAAGGAACTGGTGGCCTAGGCATGAAGCAAATGCATCTTCTTCCTTCTGTTGTCATTTCACTTTTAAGTATAATATGCAGTAATAGTTCAAAATAATAGAAAAGATGCAAGAAGCATATGTTACTGCTTAAAGGTATTCTGTCTATGAGTTAAGTCCTAAATGGTCTAAGTAAAGTGAGAAACAACTTTCGATACAAAGAAGTAAAAAAGAAAAAATTCTGAAAAATGTTCTTTTTTTATGTACAGATTGACTATGTTTCCTTTCTAGCTTTCCTAAAGTTTCTACCTTTGTAGAGTTCTTGAAAGCCTTTGAAGACACTGGTGGCAAGAAAATAGAAGGAAGAAATAGACAAGAGGGGGAAGGAAGCATCAAGAAGAGAAGGGAACCTTTAAGTCTTGTTTTTTAGAGCTCTGCCTCCATCCATACTTCTGAGGCAGCTTCAGGAGAAAGGGATGAATAGTACCATAAGATAGACTGGTATGCACTTTGAGCTAAGAGAAATAGCCCTGAAGAAAAAAATGGGAGCTAGAGAAAGCAAGACAATACATGAGAAGCAAAACGGTGGGAAATGAAGATGACATAAGAATGAAAGAATGAGAGAAAAGGAGCAAATAATTCCTGATTATCAGTCATATTTAGAGCAAAGCTCCCTGTCATCTAGCATGGAGATCCTTCTCTAGGGAGAGCACTAGAATGTCTGTCATGTTCTCTGTCAGTAGCATGTATCCAGGCCCCATTGATTAAGAACTAATATCCCTTTCTCAGAAATAGTCCCTCTCCGGAAAGTCTGCTTGCTGCAAAAATTAGACCTTGTCCTTTCTGCCCCTTGATCCAATGTGCTTTTGCACAAATACTTCAATTTGTCCTAATTCCATGAAAACAAAATATGTTATCTCTGGCTTATTATTATTGATGTTCAGAACTGGTCTAAAAAATGAGCCACATTTGCACTTTATATTATAGACTAACAGATCTGAATTATTTAGGATGTTTCACTGAAAGAGTCTGGGCTTGCAGCCAGCTACACAGCAACTCATTTGCTGAGACATATCTTTAAAATGAGTGTCATTTTATCCTGCATTTAGTCCTCCTTTGGGTGCTTGTCTGTGTGTACTTTGGGCTGAGGCAAAGCCACAGACAGTAGGGGTCAAAGACAACAAGGGACAAGACCTTGCCAAGAGAGGAGTTCCTGTTTAAGACTACTAGGTTGGTGTTTAGTAAATAACTGCATTTAAATTTGAAGGCTGGTAGGGATAATAGTGAAGACAAGGGATTGGGCATTAGAGAGCTTGGATTGTTTTCTGGGCTCCATGACTCCCCAGCTGGGTGAATTTTGGCAAGCCTCAGTTTCCTTCCCTGTGAAATGAGCTTAATAATACTTTGCTCCCAGGGTTGGTGTAAGGATTAAATGTGACAGGCACTCTGTAAACTGTAAAGTACTTGAAAGATGCTGGTTAATGTGATTGAATGATATTCCTTCTTCACCCAGGCTCTTTATGTGGTGAGTACAGAACGAGACAGGAGTGAGGGGCCTGTGTCCCTGATGTATGTGGCTGCCCACACAGTGAGAACTAGCATAGTCTATTTTGGGGAATTAGGAATCTTAGTTGCAAGTGAAAAGAGGCATGGGGTTATTATTTTTTTCTTTTTTGTTCTTGTTTGTATTTTCTTTTTCCATAGACAAAGCAGTAGTGACAGAATCATGTCCTTAATGTTTCTGAGGTATCTTTACCTGAGATACAGTAACCACTGCCTGTGATCAGAAGGCAGGAACCCGACTTAAAAATATAGGTATTAAGAGGTCCTGACCTAACCCTGCTGCGGGGTGGGAGATCAGGTCAGGGGGTTGGCAATGAAGGGATTATAGGAGTTTAAATACAGCCAGGAATATTTGGGGGCAGGGTTTAGGAATTGTGTGCTTTCAAAATATATCACAAGATGAGAAATTTTAAATATAGTTGAAATAGAGAATGAGAAGACTTGCTTAGACTAATAACTGTATGGGAATACCTCAGTAGAGAATTGGCCTGGTAGTGTTTATTACCAAGAACAAGGAAAGGCAGATAAAGCAAATGTAATGAAGGGAACCTCTTCTTCCACCATGATTTAAGAACAAAAGTGGAGGAATTATGAGTTATCCGAGTATAAACAAGCCCAACAGTGTCTCCAGAACACAAACTGGAGAATGGAAATGGATCTCAAATTGAAGGAACTCAGTAAAATTGCTGACTGGGTAAGTCAACCTGTGAAATTTACACTGCCACAAAGTCCTACTGCTGAATTTTAAAATTGATTTTAAAACTTAGTTGTCATTAAAGTTTTGACTTTTCCTCATTTTGGTAAATTCATTTAACAAATATTTACTCAGTGCTTCTTTACCAGATATTGTTCAAGTTACTAGGAATACATCCATAAACACACAAAAAATTGAATACCCCTACCAATGTGAAGTGAGTCCTCTATTGAAGTGGGAAAAATGAATAGATAGTATAAGTAAGAACATTATATGATATCTCAGATGGTGAAAAGTGCTATGTATGAAAAATAATAGACCAGGATATAGTGTGTAGAGTGAAGGAGTTAGGGGGGAGCAGGTTAGAATATTAATATATGATCAACGTCAGCTTCATTGAGATGGTGACATTGGGCGTAGACCCAAAGAAGGTGAGGTCGTGAGTCTAGGGAAACCTAGCAGAAGAGCATTCCACACTAAAGGAACAGCCAGATCCAAGACTCTAAAGTGGAAGCATTCCTACAGCATGCAAGAAGCACCAGGGAGACCAGGATGGCTAGGGTCCAGTATGTCAGGCAAGGATCACTAGGAAATGAGATGGGATAGGCAATGGGAAGGGAAGGGCTGGGTAATTGTGGAGGGCCTTATAGACCATCACAAGAAGGACTGTTAAACAATAAACATTTAAGTCAATCAACATTCTCTGATTCTCTACTGGGGATTGTAAACCCTCATTCAGTCCCCAGATGCAATCATGTCTGTTTCTTCCTTCCAGCTTCCTGGGATGGAACGATGTTGTTTTTGAAGCCCTAGGGAGGAGTAAGTTTATCTGCCAACTGATGTCTCTCATGCTGGCATAAACCTGGTGTATCACCTTTCAATCTTGGGTAAAAGAGTGGAACTTATTGATCTGAGCCCCTTTGACAGAGTTTAATATATTATATATTCACACAAAGAAAAAAATACATAATTATCAAATGTTCCATATGCAAGCTAGAGGATAAAATGCATTGCTTACCAACATATTGCTTCCAAAATTCAGTCTATAAAGAAAAAGAGGAGAGGTTAATGGTGGCATTTAAAATGTTTTGGATTTGATTCCCTCTCTTTTATACCATTTATAATACACCTATATGTATAGATATTTTAAAATTACAAGAAGAAAGTTTTTCTCTTTTTTCTTTCTAAAAGGTTACTATTTTTTGTTCTGTATCTGAAGGATGTTTTGTGGAAATACTCACAGCTTTTTCGGTGTTTTCAAAAACTTCCCGTGCTTCTTCAAAACTACACTTCTCTTCCATACATTCTCTCTCCAGATTCCCTTGAACAAACTCTTCCAATTTACCTGAATTATATCTCTTTGGCCGATTCAGAACTTTGGTGGCATTTTCACGATCAAGAAAAACTGAAATTTGAAAGAGCTATTATTTAGCTTTATAAAAATGAAAATATCATAAAAATTAAATACAACTCTTATGGAAGGTGTTTTTTTTTTAATCCAAGTAATCCTAAAGTTAATTTATCTTTGGGGAAAGGAGCCAAAAATCTATGATGTTCTCATGGTACTGTATACACATGGAGATTGAGGAATTAAAATTCAATTTTACCCTTAGTCAAGAGAGCTCCACTAATAAAAGATCAGATTTTCAATTGTATTTTAATTTACTTTGCATGAAAAATAAAGTTCTTAAATAAGCAGTTAACTTCATACTTTGTCATCACTTGAAAATAGCTAATTGCAGATCTTTGCAAGGTGGTCCGACCCCCTCCCCCCAACACTGACAGGGCTCCGTTTTCAGGATGCAGTTGCCCAAATTACTTTGTGACAAATTTCTCTTGGAAGAACAGAAGCCTAATTGTGCTCCAACTCCAGACACAACCCCAGGGGCTGTCGCTAGATTTAAAAGAAAAAACACAGCCTTCATTGTTTTTGTCTTCAGACTCACAACATCTTCGGTTGGCATGTGTTGTAGGAATTTCAGTTATGTAAATCTTCCCCTGGGATTCAGGATATGGTTTATCTTAGGCATGACTGCCTAGCCTGTGGAGACACTCTTGAGCTCCACAGGAGGTCTCTCTAACCAATTCTCCCAATGCCCCTCTTAAATCTCCCCACTATTAAATCTCCCTCTTACTATTTCTCTGTCTCCCTCTATAGATATACAAATAGATACAGATCTATTATTTATATCTGTATCTATAATTAATAACAGGAACTCAGGAAGTTGCCTGGAGTTGTTTCTTTCTTCAAGAGACTATCTGACACTGTCTCAGAGGACCAGGTGCTTCTAAGATGAACTTTCCAGGGCATTTTGGGACTGCTTTCTCATTAACTCCAAAAGAAGTATAAAAAAAGAAACAAGCTAAACTATATTCCCCTATTTTCATTGCCGCTCTTCACTTTAGGGACCCTTCCAGTCTCTTGACAACCTTACTTTTCTCTTGTTCACCAAATAACCGTTGGGATTCACCTGCCAACTTTCTCCATTTCCGTCACCCCTTCTTCAGTGCTGTAATATCCTGCAGTCCCAACCCCTAGATCGGTGCAGCCATCTGTGCCTTCCTTCTCTTCTGAGATACCTGAGCACCGTGGGATACAATTCCCATGCTACAGGTGGATGCCACCACATATTGATGCCTCCCAGCCTCCACCAGGCCCTCCTCCCTGCTGGGCAATTCTTTTGCTTGGTCCTGGGCACATCTACAATATCATCTATGTCTGCATCCACTTACGGTGTGGTTTAGTGGAGAAACAGAGTTGTGGAGTCAGATCAGACACTTCTGGATTTGAATCTACCATCTGTTGGCTTTGTGATTACTAGATCTCATAAGAATCTCCCAAAGATTATGTGAGATCACATAATCTTTGAAGCTTAACTTGGTTCAATGTAAAATGGGTGTACCAGTAGGATAATACGAATATGTACCTCACAGTATTGTTGACAGGATCCGTGAGATAATAATATGTGTAGGCTGGTATATGGGGGGGGGACCCAAAACACCTGAAATTAATTTATAAAAAAATGTACATTTATTTTTCATGTTTAAACCTCAATCACCTTCAAAGTCCTCTCCATTTGATGCAATACACCTATCAAGATGTTTTTTCCACTGCTCAAAACAGTTTTTGAACTCAGTGATTTTGATGCCTTTTAGTGCTTCTGCCATTTTATGTTTCACCTCTTCCATATCAGCAAAACATTTCCCTTTGAGGACTCTTTTCATCCAGGAAACAACAACAACAAAAAAGTTGCCCGAGGTGAGATCGGTAGATTGTGGGGGTGGCACATGGGGGTCATGCTGCTTGTGGTCAAAAACTGCTGAACACTCAGTGGTGTGGGCAGGTGCTTGTAAATCACCCATCCTGAAATGGGCAAATGCTTTGAAAGATTCTTCAAAAAAATTCACTGAAGCTGAATGCAGCCTCTCACAACAATGCCTGCCGGTACACTGATACAGATGTGTTCCTAGAACACTCATGTGTGAGTGGAAGCCCGTACTACAAGGGCCCCACCCTCCAGAAGATAATTCCAGGTTGTTTTCCCCCTCATATGTTGGTTATCTTCCTTCCTTCCTGGAAAATAGAACTGGATATCAAATTGAAGGGACTCTGAATTTGCTGCGCAGGTTACTTTGTGTTCATGTAGATAGTCTTAAGTAAGTCAACCTGTGAAACTTACACTGTCTCAAAATTTCCTCAATTCCCTTTAGCTCTTTAATGCTCATTTGTGTAACTCCTTCCCTTCCTTACTGTCATCCATGTAATGAAATGAGTGTTGTCAGAATCAGTTATGGCCCCCTAAAGGATAATTCTGAGTTTATGTATTTCCTGACTGCTCTGAAACATCCTAATTGTTGATCTCTCCCGTTTCAGGCACTCTTTCCATGCAGTCACTCTACTCTGGTTCTCCTCTTTAACTCTTGTTATTCATCTACCACTTGAATTAGTTAATTCACTTTCTCTGCCTGCCTTAAAATGTTCAGAGTTCTCCCAGGCTCCAGCTTCAGCCTCTTCCCTTTTCATGCTATCCATCCTTGCCAAGGCCAGGACAACGGTGAGGTAAACAAGGCATTTAGGGCACAAAATTGAAGGAGGCACTCTCTTTTAGTGTGTACAAGTACGCTGATGCCCTATTTGCCTTGATTGCCTCACCCTAGTGCATCCCTGGCTCTTTCAACACAGTTTTCTGAACACTCACTACTGTCAGGCACCATACTAAGTGACACAATACCCATGTTCGCTTCCTGGATTGTCATTGATATGGTTGTAACTACTGCTATTTGACAGTGAGTTCCAAATATTCATCACTGGTCAGATACATCTTCTGAATTCCAGATCCCTAACTGTATATTGCAATATGACAGAGAGCTGATGTTTATTTGATGCTTCTGATGTGCCGTACACTGTACTCAGTGCTTTGCAAACATTATTTCATTCCATACTCACAATGGTCTCATGAGATAGGCATGGTCATCTCATTTTTTGAACTGAGAAAAACAGGGATTCTGAGAGGGTAAGTAATTTGCCCCAGGTAACATACTAACGTGTCAGAGCCAGGATTTCAACTGTGGCAGTCAGATGCACAGTTCATGTTTTTAGGCCCTAGGTTGTGTCCAGTAATCACATAAAATGACCAGGACATACTCAGTACACTTGCTCTAAACCTGTTCCCCTCCCATACCCAGATGGTTAAGTCATATCACTTTTACTTCCTTAATGTTACTTGAATTCCTTTCCGTTCTCTGTCTATATAGGTAATGTCCAGGTTCTGGCCCTCTTGCCTTCCCTGGATGATTACAATAGCCTCAAGATTTGTCTCCTCTAGTCTTGCTACCCCTTTCCTCAGACAGTTGAGTATAATGTTGCCTGCCTGAGTATCCAGAATTAGCCATCAGTGGTATTTGTTTGTACTTCTGATGAGTCCACATTGCTTTCTAAAAGGATTATTTTAAGATTTTTCCTTCTTTCCTTCCTTCCTTCCTTCCTTCCTTCCTTCCTTCCCCCCTCCCTCCCTCCCTTCCTTTTTAGAGAGGGAAAGGGAGGGAGAAAGAGAGGAAGAGAAACATCAAAGTGTGGTTGCCTCTCATGTGCCCCCTACTGGGGACCTGGCCTGCAACCCAGGCATGTGCCCTGACTGGGAATCGAACCAGTGACCCTTTGCTTCACAGGCTGGCATTCAATCCACTAAGCCACACCAGCCAGGACCACATTGCTTTCTATTGTCCAAACTCTTTAGTAGGGCTTTCATCATCTGGTGACTTGACCCTGCCTTGGTATCCTGCCTCACTTGTCATATTCAACACTCAAAACATAAGGAATTATTGAAAGCCTTCACATTCTTTGTGGATCTGGATGTTTGCACATGAGTGATCCTCTGTGCCTAGAATGTTCTAGATCAGACATTCAAGAGTGAATGTATGCATTTTTAAGGTCCAGCTCAAAATATTATCTCTCTGTCAAGTGTTTCCCCAGTTAATGTACTTCATTTTCTATGGTCCTTTAGCACCTGGTACACATTTTAGCACATTATATTAAATTATCTTTCCTGACTCTATTGTGCCTTAGGCCAAAGAGGGGAGTCTGGTTTGTCCTCATGTCCCTAGTACCTTGCCACAGTACCGGGCACCATACTAGTCACTTGGTTTTGTAAAGTTTTCTAAAGTGTATAGATTGACATTCTCTCTCATTCATTTCATTCCTTCATTCTGAATGAAAGACAGTTTTAGTCCATGTACTTTACAAACCTGAATTGGTTTCACAGAACAGTTTTGATTTCAAAATCCAAATTGATGGGGTGAAACCTAAGGGCAGCAGCCATGAAAATGCAACAACTCGGTAGATCATTCATCAAAACTGCTTTTAGAAGTCAATGCCAATTTAACAGCAGCAGAGAGTGCTGCATCGATACTGTCCATCCTTAGGGAAAGTCCCCTGCATCTCTCCTCAAGGGCCTTTTTTCTTTGACTCCAGTCACTCCAGAATCACATTGCCTTTCTCCTAATATTGTTTGAGGATCATATATCTTAATTTTTTAAGCTATTTTAGTCATTGTTTCCCAAACTCTGAAATCCCAGTTCCTCTTTTTTTTCTTCCTATTTGTCCTTTTTTCCCCAACATCTGAGTTCTTCAAGGGGTCAACAGACCTCTTCACATCTCCATCATCTCACCACTTATCCTGAAGGAAGGCCTTGGGTCCTTCATCCTGTTGATCTCACACTGAGGAGAAATGCGTAAAGGCTTAGCTTTATGTCCTGGTTTGTGAGTTTTCGAGCTAAATTTCTTTATTCCTGGACTCTACCCACTTGGCTAGTTTGATTTAACCTTTGCATTCTTATATCATTATTTCTGCATTTCAGTCTGACATCATGTCTGGAGTGGAAACCACAGGGCCAATCTGCTTTCTGGGGACCCTTAGGGTTGGCACCCCTGATCCTGGCACTGTCAGTGACTAGATTTGATTATAGTAGGCTGACAATTAAGTGTGATAAATGCTTCCTGTGAGAACATGCTGTTTGTCTAAATGAGGTAATTTCTTTCCTGTGTGCTTTCCTTTGGGGACAGTGCATAAAGTCACTGAAGCTGTGAAAAAACAAGTGGTACACATTGCATTAACCAATTTCTACCCTTTATGTCAATTGTTCGACTGGCTTTGCTCTCCTAAGAGCTCAAGTATTGAGTTCCCTCATGTATTAACTCTGAGATGTTTAGAGCCAGAGATAAAATAATTTCTTCCTAATCCATGAAAAATGTTGGTGATAAATAACAACTTACTGGCCCGGCTGGTGTAGCTCCGTGGATTGAGCGCGGGCTGGGAACCAGAGGGTCCTGGTTCGATTCCCAGTCAGGGCACATGCCTGGGTTGCGGGCCAGGCCCCCAGTGAGGGCCATGTGAGAGGCAACCATACATTGCTCTTTCTCCCTCCCTTCTCCTCTCTCTGAAAATAAATAAATAAAATCTTCAAAAAAATAAATAAATAACAACTTACTAATGAAAAAATTTTGTTTTAACTAAAACTTTAAGTTGAAGGTATATAATTTTATACATTTAAAAAATTAAAGGCATGTCTTATTATATAGTTATAAAAATTTGAAACACATCACAGATCTTAAAATCAAAATTTTTGTGCAGATAAAAGCATCTTTGTGGCTTTAATGTTTCCCTTTTTGATTTCAAAGTGACAAGTAAAAATAACCAAAGTGACAGTTGATTTTTTTCTCCATGTTCTGCTATTTCCTTGTTAAGGCATTTTCCAACTTTTAAGTTTTTTTTTAACCAAGAAGATGACTGTTTTCTAAGAGGAATTACATGGTAAATCCTAAGTCCAACAGTGTCCATTAAAAATGTACCATAAGCATTGTAAATCTATTTAGTTTTAAATACTAAGGAGACACAGCTACCAGAGAACCAATATTTGCCAACACACATGCTGACTACCAGAATCTTAAATATTGCTGTCAAATCCTGTATTCATTATTTAGTGAAGAAGACAGCACCAGACATTATATATAAAAAAGACAAGCATACTCAATGTATCTTTTAAAAGGAAACAGACCTGTACATTCAGCACTGAGTAGATATCCTAAAAGGCAGATGGTGACGAGGCCTGGTGATTCTGCCATGATCATGTTCAGGTACTGCATAACCTTTGCTAGAAGATTGTGCAAGCAGCAAGGTTCACCAATTGTTCCA
Source organism: Micronycteris hirsuta (assembly GCA_004026765.1). NCBI lineage: Eukaryota > Metazoa > Chordata > Mammalia > Chiroptera > Phyllostomidae > Micronycteris > Micronycteris hirsuta. The sequence continues at coordinate 22,414 of PVJI01007165.1, read as the reverse complement.
AAGTACAAGCTGAGCTGTATTTACTTCTGGGAAACAATGTCCATCTCCCACAGTGGGTCTTTGGGCTATTTGCAATGGCTTCTTGGGTTAAGTGAAGAGAATAGGCAGTAGCCACCATTAAACTTCACTCACATTCCATGGATTTTTGCGCCTGTGGCTGAGTTGAGGCTGAAGCAGGAAGTGACACATCATTAAAATAAGAGGAGATATAATGGCTACAGTTGCTCTGGCAGCAAAATTCATCAGAGGAGTCCATCTTGTGCTTGTCAAGGAACACCACTGTCTTGTAAAGAGATGGAACATACAAAGGCATTCTATCACCATCCTTAAAACACCCTCAATACTTACATATCCTGAGTCACCTGGTGGATCTTTCGTGTACCTTCTCACAATGAGGAGTTTATAAACTTGTCGTGCCATGAACCTACATGGTGAATCCGATGGCTTCTGTCTCAGAACACATGTATTTATGTGTGAATGTATGTGTATACAAATATACATATGTATTATGTATATACAATAAATGACTACCGTATAGTAATTACTATATTATGCCACTTCACATGTAATATTAAAAAACTCATAACATTATACCAATATTTACCTACCGTTCTTTGTGCTGTTGTTGTGATACATTTTATTTCTCCATGTTATAAATGTTATAAACCCTATATTATATTATTACTTCTACTTTAAGCAATCAATGATTTTTCAAAGAAGTTTAAAAATGAGAAAAAGGCCCAGCTGGTGTAGCTCAGTGGATTGAGTGTGGGTTGGGAACCAGAGGGTCCCAGTTCGATTCCCAGTTGGGGCACATGCCTGGGCTGCGGGCCAGGTCCCCAATGAGGACCATGTGAGAGGCAACCATACATTGCTCTTTCTCCCTCCCTTCTCCTCTCTCTGAAAATAAATAAATAAAATCTTTAAAAAATTTTAAAAAAATGAGAAAAAGTAGTTTATATTTAGTCATGCATTTACCATTATGATATTCTTCATTTGTGTAGATCCAAGTTTCAATTTATTATAATTTTTATTACTCTGAAGAATATTCTTTAATATTTTTGATAATGTAAATCTTCTTATGATGAATTTTCTCAGCTTTTGTTTATTTGAAAATGTCTACATTTTACCTTCATTTTTTAAAGATTTTATTTCTTTGTTTTTAGTGAGGGGGGAGCAAGGGAGAAAGAGAGGGAAACATCAATATGTGAGAGAAAGATCTATGAAAGAAACATTGACTGCTTGCCTCTTGTGTGCCCCTAAGTGGGACCTGACCCACAACCCAGGCATGCGCCTTAAGTGGAAATTAAACCAGCCACCCTTCAGTTCATAGACGAACACTCAATCCACTGAGCCACACCAGCCAGGGCTACCTTCATTTTTAAAAAGTAATTTGGTGTCCTGGCCAGATGACTAAGTTGGTTGGAGCATCATCCCATATGCCAAAAGGTCATGGGTTCAATTCCTGAGCAGGGCACATGCCTGGGTTGTGGGTTCGATCCCCAGTCAGTGCACATACAGAAGCCGACTGATCCATGTTTCTCTCTCACATCAATGTTTCTCTTTCTCTCTCTCCCTTTTCTCTCTAAAATCAGTAAAGATATCCTTGGGTGAAGATTAAAAAATTTTAAAATAAATTAAAAATAAATAAATAACAAATACAATTAAAATAAATAAAAAATTAAAAAGATATATCCTTGGGTGGGGATTAGAAAACAAATAAATAAAAGTAAATAACAAACAAGTAAATAAATAGAACATATCCTCAGGTGAGGATTAAAAAAATAGTTGCATTCACATAGATACCTGTGTATGAATGTTCAGAGCACATTACTTACAATAGAAAAACCTGTCAACCTTTTGGTGTATGGGACAATGATACAACCAACTGAGCCACCCAACCAGGCTGTGGATGTAACTTTCAAATTTCTCTGAGATAAATGCTTGGGAATGCACTTGCTGGATCATATGGTAGTTAAATGTTTAGTTTTATTTTTTTAAAGATTTTATTTATTTATTTTTAGAGAGGGGAAGGGAGGGAGAAAGAGGGAGAGAAACATCAGGGTGTGGTTGTCTCTCATGTGCCCCCTACTGGGGACCTGGCCTGCAACCCAGGCATGTGCCCTGATTGGGAATCAAACTGGCGACCTTTTGGTTCGCAGGCTGGCACTCAATCCATTGAGCTACACCAGGCAGGCCTAAATGTTTAGTTTTTAAATAAACTACCAAACTATTTTCTGAAATGGCTGTGCCACTTTACATTCCTCAGCAATGTATGAGGGATTTAGTTTCTCATCCATTGAAAGCTTTTGGTATTGTAAGTATTTTTTATTTTAGACATTTTGATAAGTGTGTAGCAATAATTCATTGTGTTTTAATTTGTATTTCCCTAATGGCTAATGATGCTGAACACCTTATAATTTACTTATTAACCATCTGCATATCCTATTAAGTGAAATGTCTGTTTAGGTCTTTTGTCTACTTTCCAATTATACTGATTTTTTTAATTGTTGGATTTTTAGAATTATTTTTTTTCAGTCTCTAAAATTTTTATTGACATTTTTAGCTTTTATTTTTGTTTTATTGTTGTTCAAATACAGTTGTCTGCATTTCCCCGCACCCTGGATTTTTAGAGTTCTTTATATATTACAGATATAAGTCCTTTGTCAGGTGTATGGTTTGTAAATATCATCTCCAAGACCATAGCTTGTCTTTTCATCGTCTTAAGTAGGTCTTCTACAGAGGTAAAACTTTTAATTTTGATATAGTCCAATTTAAACATTTTAAAAGTGGATCACACATTTAGTGTCACATTTAGAACTTTTCCACTAATATTAAACCTGAAGCTTTTTCCCATTAAAACAGTTTTATTGTATTAAATTTTAGATTTATGCCTGTACTCCATTTTGAGTTAATTTTTGTGTAAGGTATGAGGTTTAGTTTGAACTTCATTTTTGTTGCCTATAAATGTCTGATTCCTCCAGCACCATTTTAAAAAAAGACTGTCCTTCCTCTGTTGAATTACTTGTGCAATTTCACTTAGCATAATAATCTCCAGGTCCATCCATGCTGAAGGAGTTCCTTATGTCTTTGTTGTAGCACAGAGCTTGGAATGGTTGTATAATCTCTGAAATTGTAGTTCATCTAGTCCTAATTGTTATCGAAATTAGGCATTTCTCCCAGGCATTTAAAATATGATTTTTGTGATGTATTTGTACTTAATTAATTGTTATAGTAGGAGTATTTACTTGTTGTGATTTATTATGTTCTACCCAGCTGCAGAAGATGTGTGGTTATTTTTAAATGTCTTTTTCTTAAACTTGATTGTAATCTACTTGAAGATAGGAACGTTGTCTGCTGCATTTATTTTGGGTTATCCGATATTTAGAGGTCATTGTGAAGAAACTAATGAATGAATGAGTGAAATGATGTCTATAAATTGCTGGTCACATTGTAGGCATTTAATAAAATAAATGACACTTTTATTTCCTCTTTGATTTCTGTCAACTGTATATCATACTAGGGTGGAAGCTAATATTTGTACCTATTATCAGTAATTTTGCCTGCCTTTGAATAAAGAAAGCATCAGGGAAGCCTACAGAGCTGGAATGTTGAGGTACAACTGGCTGAACTACTTATGCAGGTTTACTGGAGCTCAGTCTTGTAACTGACAGCATAAGGATTTGACTTTTTTCTATTTTATGGTTTTGAGATTTAGATTGCACTAGTGGATGATTTGTGAAGTAAACCCTTTCATAGTTCAGCTGCAGAAACATGTTAAGTTGTACTTAATCTCTTTATGAACTCTAACTGGAGGGTGCCATGATAATCACTTGGCATACTTTCTGTGTAAGAATCTGCAAATGAGGAAAGGAGCTCATGGAAAAGTAGGTACAATTGTATAGAATATTGTGACTACATGGATAAAAGGGAACAGAGAGGACACCATTCTACCCAAGTTAGGAAATAAGGTTTTTCACATATAAGAAAATAGTGCTATATAAGTAGCTGGCTTTCAGTATGTATCTCTCATTCTTATAAATGTAGTTGCTGCCCCCCTGCATTCTAGAATCAAGATCCATGTTGGTAGAATGTAGGCAATTATTAAGTCAGCCAGACATTCTGGTTATCAATTTTTATGACACAAATTGAGGGTAAAGGATTTATACTTGATCATTTTTTCAGAAAGGATGTTCTAAGAAAAATTTATTGAATTGTCTGAAATTCTTACATTATTATTGTCAAAGCTGTGACATTTTTAGAAGCAAGCATCATATTGCCTCCAAAGATAATACATCATAGCAGATGAAACATAAAAGGAATTTTCGAGTGTTTCAACACAACAATGTTCTTTTGATTTTTAAGGCATTTCATTTTCTTTGGGAGCTAAACGTTTCTACATTTAAACAATTCCATTTGCTCTCCCATCTTGGGAATCAAGTAGAAGCAGCTTCCTTCTAGTTTTCCAAGTATTCAGTACTTTGGCTTATATGTGGGCAGCATTTTAAAATTGACAGAGCCCACTCCCACTCATTTTCATATTTGGATTTCATAGCAACCATTTGAGATAGGCAGGCAAAAGAGTTATTGTCTTGTAGGTATAGAAACCAAGACTCTTAACAACTGGCTAGTGTTCTTGTCTTTATCTCATTCTGCTGTAACACAAGCTGAGTTTATGTTCCAACCAGCTTAGTTATTCTTTATTGAGCCATCTTAATGCCCCCATTTTACTTCTACTAGACAAAAATGAATAAGTAAATTTTTGAATTCTTACAGGATCAAAAGACCTATTTTTCTCAAATATTTAATTAGATTTATGTATAGTAACTTGCCTTGAACTATATGCTTTCATCTGAGAAATTCTGTCATGGTACCATATGTCTGGGAAGAAAAATATCAAGTGGTAAAAAAAAAACACAGGTTGAGATGAAGTGCCTGATTTTAATTTTTTTTGGGGGGGAAGATAGCTTTTCTACTCAAATGGCAGAAATGAGTGGTAAGAAAGGCAGGGCTTTACAGTAGAATAGGCAAACATGATTATTAATTTGTTAATAAACCACATTTTGTTCCTGTAGCACTTATCATTTTCCTTCTATTGAGTCTAGTATATTTTTCTATTGATGATGAAGTACCAGATAAAAAATAATCAGACTTGGTCATTCTGTTTATAGCTATAACTGATTGTAGCCATTTTATGTAGCACAATGAAAAAAAATTAGCCTGGAGTTGGATGAATCTGCTTTTTTTGTATGGCTTATTGGATTGTCAATAATACTTCATCATAACTCTGCGAGTTATTTTTATAAAACATTAGGCCTGCAAAGTTGGCCTTGGCTTTGATGGGGCCCTAGGGGCTGGGAGCATCTCTCTGCTTAGTCACCCCATCTCTTTTTCTGTCTCTATTGTTTCATTGCCAAATGACAAAGGTTCTGTCTCTTTTTCTCTGTATTTCTCTATTTCAATACACACACACACACACACACACTTTCCCCCTAGAAGTAGTAAATAGTTGGCTGGAGTTAACATTCTAATCAATGTAGAGTTACTTTAATACATTTATCTCATTTTTCTGAAATGACTGGTTGTCTTGGAATTTTAATTTATTCAAAGAATGTTTAGCGAGGGCTCGTGCGTCAGCACGCACTGGCCGTTGAGAAGGGGCAGTGGCAGCCATGGCCGGCGATGGTGACGGCGATGGCAAGCTGACCCCACTTAACTACAAACTGACCAACTGCCACAGCGAGCCCTTCCTGATTGGGGTCAGCGGGGGCACGGCCAGTGGCAAATCCTCCTTTTGTCTAAAGATTGTGCAGCTTCTGCGGCAGAGCAAAGTGGAGTACCGCCAGAAGCAGGTGGTCATCCTGAGCCAGGACAACTTTTACCGTGTCCTCACTTCAGAGCAGAAGACCGAAGCCCTGAAAGGTCAGTTCAATTTCCATCACCCAGATGCCTTTGACAATGAACTAATTCTCGAAACACTAAAAAAAATCACCAAAGGGCAAAACGTGCAGATTCCTGTGTACGACTTTGTCTCCCATTCCCGGAAGGAGGAGATGGTCACTGTCTACCCCACGGAAGTGGTCCTGTTTGAAGGCAGTTTGGCCTTCTACTCCCAGGAATTGCGAGACCTGTTTCAGATGAAGATCTTCCTGGACTCAGATGCGGACACCCGGCTCTCCCGCATAGTATTCAGAGATGTCAGCGAAAAAGGGAAGGACCTGGAGGAGATTTTATCCCAGTACGTTATGTTCACCAAACATGCCTTTGAGGAATTCTGCTTGCCAACAAAGAAATACGCGGATGTGATAATTCCTAGAGGGATAGACAATCCAGTGGCCATCAACCTCATCATGCAACACATCCAGGACATTATGAATGGAGGGCTTTCCAAGCGGAAGACCAATGGCTACCTTAACGGCTACATGGCTGAATGCAAGAACCAGGCCTCGGGATCCAGCATCTAGCTGCATTGACTGTGACTGCCTCCAACCGGCCACTCCAGGAGACAGAAGGAGGCAGCAGGGAACTCTGGTTGTCTCTACACACAGTTTCCTATGACACTGTGTATTTAAGAAAATGATCTGTAGATGAAATGCTCTTAATCTTGAAACAGAAGTTGACCCTGAGCCTACATAATGAACTGTGCCAACTGTTACTGGTGATTATGAAGCCAATGTGTAACCAGTTATATATATGAATATTTATGGAGCACCCACTATGTGCTATGTACTGTTCTAGGGCTTAGAGGTAAAGTAGAGAAGAAGACAGGAATAAATCTCTGACCTCATAGAATATACAGTCAAGTGTTAGGAGACACAGAATCCAACAATAAATGAAATTGTGCTCTACATTGTTTATGTACTCTATGTCATTGTTATGGAGTAAAACAAAGGAATGTAGGGGGGCAAAGAGTGCCCCTGTAGTAAATGGGAGAGGGAGCCATTTAGGATTGGGTGAAAAGGGAAGGCCTCACTGAGAAGGCACCATTTCAGTGAAGACTTGAAAGAGTTCAAGGAATGATGCATGCAGGTATCTGGGGAAGAGAACAGGCCGGGTGGAAGGAGAACATCAAGTGTAAAGTCCCTGAGATAGACCTATCTGTAGCCAAGTCTTTGAAATGTCAGGCATTTGCAGCTGAGTAAAGGAGGCAGAGAATGGTACGAGACAAAGTCATAGGTCACGTGGAGGAGCAGATCATGGAGGGTCTTGTAGTCCAGCACAAGGTCTTGAAGAGGTTGGAACCCAGTACAAGGGTTTTCACAGAGAAGCAATATGATTTGACATATGTTAACTGGATCACTCTGCCTGCTGTGTTGAAAACAGACTTAAAGAAGCCGGAGCAGAAGCAGCAATCTGCGGTGGACCAGGGCAGTAAGAGACATGGGGTTCTAGATGTTTTCTGAAGGTATTACCAACAGGGGTTCCTTCTCATGGGGTGTGACTGTAAGAAGTCAGGATGACTCTAAGGGTTTTTCCAGAACAACAGGAATGATGGGATTGTTATGAATTTAGATGGAGAAAATTGAGGAGGAACAGATTTAGGAGGAAAGTCTGGGTTTTGGTTTTGGACATGTTAAATTTGAGATGCCTATTAAATATTCAAGTGGAGCTATTAAGGAGGCAGGTGGATATACACATCTGGGCTTCAGAAGATATATACACACATATACATATATACATACATATATACACACCCCCACACCCTCCATACATGCAGGATGGGGCAAAAGTAGTTTTGCAGTTGTTCATATGGAAAATAATACAATAAATAAATAATAATGCAAGAATAAGCGGTGTTTCACATACAACTGTAAACCTACTTTTGTCACACAATATATATGAGATGTCAGCAGATAGGTGAACTGATGGGGCACATCTCTAATAGTGTCAACAATAAAAATAAAACAACAACAAAAAATATGAAACAGATGAATTCACCAAGGGAGTAAGGGTAGAGAAAGGAAGATGTGTAAACACTGGGCCATGTGACCCTCTAACATTTAAAGGTTATTGAGATAGGGAAGATCTAGCAAAGATGACTGAAATAGACATGCCACTGAGGTGATCTGAGAGACCCTATGTATATGGCTGACACAGTAAATGCAGAACAATATTTGTTGTTTCCAGGAGTCCCATCACTCTGTTAGACCTTGCATTCTCCCTCAGTTCGGGGGGAGGGCTTCAGAGTTCACTGTATGTAAGAGAACTCCTCGATCATTTAAATATTTGGTGGGGGATAATTTCCTCATAATTTTGTTACAAGATGGCAAATATACTGGGCAGTGACAAATGTGTCAAAGCAAATATTGTAATAGAACCACTTTTTGTTCTAGTGAATGCAATGTATTATAATTAAGACATCATTGCACTCCATCATCATGACAGGTCAATTTAGTACTTTGCCAATTTCTTTCTTTCTTTTTATTTTGATTTGGGGTGTAGGGTGTGATAGGATAGAGAAGAGCAGATAGAGACCAACCAGTTGAACATTTGACACTGTTTATTCTCACATTCAACATTAGGTCACACAAAAGAGGACCCAAAAGCTGTTTTTTACTTCAGTCACCATCCTTGCTATAAAAATATCTTCTGAAGTGGAAGGTCAATGCCATGTGTATTATGAATTGAAAGCTCAGCCCAACTTTTGGTTCTTTGCTCTTTGACTTTTACCTTCCCTGAAACTTGTCTGCCAGTATCTGTCATTTGTAAGAATCAATTTAGAAAATCAGTGAGCTAATGCAAATTCTGAGCATAACTTCAAGTCCCAGGTGAGCTTTCCTAAAGCACAGTGGCACTGCAGCATCCTCACTGGTACCTAGGAATAGTACTAATTAATTTTCAGTGCCTTTCCCCACCTGAGAATTTTGGTCAGAGAGACTCATTTATGAAAAATGGCCTGGAGCATATTTAAGGACAGAGCCCTTTAATTGGTGTGAGTGAGCAACAGTTGGAGTTTCTGAATTGAGTTCTGCCATGGTTAACCAGAGAGCATAGAGACAACACTAATTGCCTCTTAGATCCTGAAAGGAAAAGAGAGAAGGTAAAAAAGAAAACCAAGCAGGAAATCGTCTGACTGCATTATTCCACAGGCATTGTTTCTGTGGTTTGTTTCTTTATATGAACTCTACTTTGAAAAGAAAATATTTGAATTATAAACAGGCAGTGTAGCAGTGGGGCTCCATAATACTTTTTGTGATTTGATATACAATTTCAAAAATCTTTTTCTTTGAGTCCATACCTTGAAGGGAAAAGGCTTAATGTTTGAACCTCTTAGGTTTTCTGAAAACTTCATTTTCTTTGGGATAGGATTATTGAATTTAGTCCCCTGTTGCTTTAAATACTAAACTATTCTCTTGGCTACGATACACATACATACATGAACACACATGCAGCTGGTTTTTGAGAGCTTTTCATTTCAAAAGAGAACTGTCAGATTAGTGAGAGAATAAAGAGTATAGACTATGTGCTCAATTATAAGGTATGTTTTATAAGGAATGAATTATGCTTTTAGGCAGGTAAGCTATATATAAACTCTTTTCATAAATACAATGTGTAAGAGTCCAAGAGAAATTGAGAAGGGAGACAGAAATACCGGTAATACTGTCATACTTGCTTTCCATGTTATGTTCTTAAGGCCACTGTTCATGATTAAGAGACAAGCTGGGCACCCGGGGACCTCTCAGGTCACAGTCCGTACGCTTGCACTGATCTGCTAAAAGATCCAGGGCAAACCATTTCAATTTTCCCTAATGAGCTTTTCTTAATGTGCTGAAATGAACATGATGAGGTAGCAACAGCCAAGCTTTACGAAGTCCCAGGTCAGCACACTAGGGCCAACTCCACACAGCACTGATAGAATCACTGGCACTTTGCTGGCTGGTCAGTCACCACATCCAAAACATCCATTTTCAAATATGCTCACCTTGCACCAATTTGTAGGACTTGCCCTTTATCTAATCGCTTCAGATTTTGACAACTGGTTTGAAATACTGAATTTTAGGCAATAAAGCCTTTTAATTGAAACTGCTCATTGTATGAGGAGGTTTTCAGTTCACACGTAGCTGCTGCTCACCCTAGCAGGAAATGAAGATGATGGATTTTGCAGTTGTTTTCTCCTAGTGTTCTGTTATTGGAGTATGAGCAGACGTGAATAGAGGGCTGTTCTCCATCATGTTTCTTGGCACAGGCATGTGCCTTGTTGGCACCCTTGCTCAGACCTTTTTCCTTGCCTGGCTCTGCCTCACTGCTTAACTTCACCCATGCGTGATACAAGACCTGATTATTTTGTGTGACGTTTCCTCCTTCTCTTCATATTTATGCACTTATTTGTTCACTCTGTTTTTCTAGAAATGACTGTGGAAAAGCTCCTGTGATACTTTGTATTAAGTGGTAAGCAATACCTGAGAATTATAGAGCTGCAAATCAAATGGTTATAAAGTTATAAAGCTCTAACTGTAAGTTACTGAAGAAATATGAGGCAGGCTTCTGGAGAATCTGGGATGACATTGGGACTGATGTGATGCAGCTGTCTCCAGAAATGCACATAAATATCAGTTGTTTAAATTTCTCCCCTCTTCCTTTGTTGCAGAAGTGACATTCTACCTTCTTTCTGAGGATTCTCACCCCCTCCAGTTTCCTGCCAGACTGCTCCATCAGGTATCCTCTCTCCATAGTTCTTGAAGTTCTCTCTTTTTCCTGGAGGCTTTCTCTCACCTGGAAAACATTCCCAAGCCTCCCGTAGCTCCCAGGTGATTCCTGTCACTTTACATCACAGCCCTTATCCCTTCCCTGCATTCTGTAGTTATTGAGCTGAAAGTGCTTATTCAGTGTGTATTACAGGTTCAATCATGTCCTTCCAAAATCTGTACACTGAAGTCCTAACCCCAGTACCTCAGAATGTGACCTAATTCAGAAACAGAGTCTTGCCCTGGGTAGCTCAATTGGTTAGAGCATCATCCATATATGCCAGTGTGGCCGGTTAGATCCCTGGTCAGGGCACATGCAGGTGTAAACCAATGAGTGCATCATTGGGTGGAAAAACAAATCTCTCTTTTTCTCTCTTCCTTCCACTCTCAAAAAAATCAATTAAATAAAAATTAAAACTGAAATAAGGTCTTTATAGAGGTAATCAAGTTAAAATGACATTATTAATGTAGGCCTTAATCCAGTAAGACTGATTACCTTATAAAAAATGGGAAATTTGGACACAGATACTGATAGACACAGAGGGAAAACAATATGAAGACACACAGGGAGAAGATGGCCACCTACAAGCCAATGAATGCCTGAGGCTACCAGAAGCATGGAAAGAGACACAGAATAGATTCTTCCTCAGAACCCTCAGAAGGAACCAACCCTGCTCACAACTTGATCTTGGATGTCTAGCCTCCAGAACTGGGATACAATACAGTTCTGTTGTTTAAGCCCCCCAGTTTGTCAGACTTTGTTAGGGCAGCCCTAGGACACTAGTACAATGAGCACAAATGTGATTTCCTAAGGATGAACTCCAAAAACCCTTTCTTACTCACCTTGGTCAATTCCTCTGACCTTTCAACCCTATTAGCCACTTTCTGTTTTAAAATTGGAGGCTCAACACGATGAGATACAATATGCCAGAGTACCAGAGTTAGGCCAAGCTGGGCTCAAATTCTTGGGTAATTCTATTCATCTTCTCTACACCCACAAAATAGAATTTTTATGTACCTCATATGGTGTTTGTGAGGATTACATAAGATAATATATGTAAAATATGTACCATACAGTAAGCACAATAGAAATGAAAACAACAAATGTTATCTCTGTAATTGGGCTGGGAAGAATCTAGACATTGGCTGGTTAACTGAGATACCAAGTTATATGGTAGAACTCTGGAAGCGAGAGACTGAGCATGGCTTAGCCACAGTAAGTATTTGCTCCTCCTCTGTGCTCTTACCTTGCTCACTTAGCAGGCTGTATGCTTTCAGCTATGTGTTTCCTCTCTTATTAGATTTTGAGATAATTGATAGTGGACATAGTAAATATTTGATGAATGAAGAAATTACTGAATGGGACAAATCTAAAAGTGCATTCTGGCTGATCCAAGGGCTAAGTGTTCATGTTGTTATATCAAAACTCGGTGTGGAAAGCAGTGAATTCTATGAATCTGCAACATGGCAGAAGCTGCTATTGAGTTGATTGTTTGGACTGAAATGTGTTTTTCTGAAGTTCTCGACAACCCCCTCTTCCAGAACTGGCTAAAAAAATATATTTGGTAAATCACCATTGGAGCAAACCAGAGTGGATAATGAAAATGCACCTTCAATGTATTTTTTGAAACTGTATATACTACTATTGTACATTGCTGTCACTTTTAATTGTTTCCTTGTGCTACTCAGGTGCAGAGATAACATCAAGACTAACCTTTTAAAATGCTTAATTTTTTGTAGCAGTTTCTCACTTTAAGAATGCAGAATGCCAAACAAGAAAGAGCATTCACTTTAGGGGCCAAAATTCTATGGCAGTAATGCTACAGATCACAAATATATCAGAACTTGCTAGTTCCTATGTCATTTCAAAAAGTAAGCTGGATCATCACAAAAATAGACTTCCTCAAAGCAACCCAAATACCCATCAATAGAAAAGTGAATAAAAAGTTGTGGTACATATATATGATGGAATATTACTCAGCCATAAAAAAGAATGAAATGTTTCATTTTGCAACAGCATGAATGGACCTAGAGGGTATTATGCTAAGTGAGATAAGTCAGTCATAGAAAGACAAATATCATATAATTTCACTTATATGTGGAATCTAAAGAACAAAAAAGTGAACAAACAAAATAAAAGCAGACTTATAGATATAGAGAATAGACTGACAGCTGTCAGAAGAGAGGGTTTGGGGCAGGGTAGAAAAGGTGAGGGATTAAGCAGCACAATTGGTAGATACAGAATAGTCACGGAGTTGTAGATTACAGCATGGGGAATGTGGTCAGTGATAACTATGCATGGGGCCAGGTGGGTACTTCAAGCAGGAGGGGGACCACTCTGTAAAGTACATGATTTTGTAACCACTTTTCTGTACATCTGAAACTAACACAGAATAATATTGACTGTAAAATGTAATTGAAAAAAATAAAATTAAAATAAGAAGTACAGATTGGTAGTTACAAAATAGTCACAGGGATGTAAAGTACAGCACAGGGAATATAGTCAATAATGTCTATGCATGGTGCCAGGTGGGTACTGGAAATGTTGGGGGGAATATTTTGTAAAGTATATGATTTTCTAACCACTATTCTGTATACCTGAAACAAATACAAAATAATATTAAACTGTAATTGAGAAGTAAAATTTAAATTAAACAATGAATGAGCTTCCTCAGCAAATACTACGTTTCTTTAATGAACAGTCTGGAAGCTCTTTGTTGTTCTTATTATGAGACTATGAGATAGGTTGCATTGACTTTCTTGTCATTTCAACATAAACTTTCCTTCTTTTTTTTAAAAAAATACTTTATTGTTGTTCAATTATAGTTGTCTGCATTTACCCGCCACCACTCCCCACCAACCCAGCCAAATCCACCTCTCTCCCTTGTTTCCACCCTACCTTGGTTTTGTCCATGTGTCCTTTATAGTTGTTTCTGAAAACCCTTTCCTTCTTTCACATCAATCTTTTCTGGCTTTTCTGGAGCCTCAGTAGCTTTTTCAAACCACTCTGTAGTTACTCAGTTTACCCATGATCCCTCTCCTTTCTTGCATTTATTCTAGTCTATATACATATATTTCTCAGTGCAGGCACAGAAAAAAAAGAATCATAGTAGCTTTTTCTAGTGCTATTCATTTCAGACTTTATCATGGGACTTAAAACAAAAAGCTGTATTTGTATGTCACTGAATAAGGATGTTTGCTTCACTAGATAAGATGGTCAGCATTAATAAAATATTAATATGATTTAAAAAGAGGCAATGGTTGTGTTACCCCTGCCTTGAAAAGAAAAAGCATAAGACAGGGCATGGCAGGAGATGAAGCTGAATAATGAGGCATTTTTCTGAGAAAGAAAGAGAATAGTAAAGTGATTCTAAACTTCAGGGCAAATCCTTGGCATAACTCTGGCCTGATTCCATGCAGTCCAGTGTATGCTTTACTATAAAACTCAGAGAATGTTGGGTATACACAATCAATATCCTTTTGTATCATACAACACAATTCTTCTTTTAAATATGCTGGCATGAATGTTCTCATCTCCATGTTACTTATAACACTGAAAAATTGGGAACCACTCAAATGTTAAAGAGTACAGAACTGGTTAATTAAACTGATACAGTCATGTGATGGTGTGTCATGCAGCTGGTAAAATGTTGGTGTTGAAAGAGATTTAACGGCATGGGATTATGTCCACAATATATCCATAATTAGGAAAAAGGTGATTACACATTAGTAAGTACAGTAGGAGCCTAATAAAATATATACATATATTCATAGAAGTCTGGAATATAATTCCTCAAATTTGTAACAGTGGCTGTCTGAGTTGTGGAATTAAAGATGGGTTTTATTTTTCTTTGTGCTTTAAAAATACTCTCAATACTTTGACAATGAACATGTATTAAATTTACAGTCATAAAAAGAATGGATACCTCTATCCCTTGTAAACACTGTTGTAGTGGGTGGAAGGATTGCCCCCCCTCCATCTATGTCCATGTCCTAATCCCTGGAACCTATGAATGTGACCTTATTTGAAAAAAAATTCTTTGCAGATGTAATTAAGTTAAGGCCTTCAAGATGAGATCATTTTGGATTATTCGGGTAGGCCTTAAATCCAATAACAAATGTCCTTATAAAAGACAGAAGAGAAGGCACAGATATAGAGGAGAAAGCCATGTGAAGATGGAAGCAGTGTTTGGTAAAAGGCGAAAGATTTATACGATCTGAAGAGAAACCAGAGTATTGGAAGCAGTCTTTGGAATGACATGGCCATAAGCTAAGGAATGCTGACAGCCATGAGAAGCCAGAAGAGTCAAGGAAGGAGTCAGCCCTACAGCCTTCTGAGGGAGTATACCCCTGGCCTCTAGAACTGTGCAAAAATAAATTTCTGTTGTTTTAAGTTTGTGGTGATTTATTACAGCAGCCACAGGAAACTAATATATGCTACAATGGGCCATGTATCCCATTGGCTATTCCTTCTGCATGAACATCTGACTGGTATCTTTTCTCTGGCTCTCCTCAGCCCTGCATCACTGTTTACCATCTTCAAATAGCCATACTGACTTCTGTTGCCAGTTCACTGGTGCTCTTCTCTTCAATGTCATTTGTGAAAACTTCCTTTTGATACAGATTATACCTGTCATTTGGTTCTGGGCTGAGAGCTTGTCTTCTAGTGTTCTTTGGCAGTTGGACATTTGTTACTATACATTCACAAAAGGGCCTTAATGGCTGCTTAAGGCCTCTGTATTTTCAAAGGAGACCTAGTGACTTTCACTACCCTATATATATATATATATATATATATATATATATATATATATATATATATATATATAGTAAGTCCTTACTTAATGTCATCAATAGGTTCTGTGACTTTAGGTGAAATGACATATAATGAAACCAATTTTACTGTAGGCTAATTGATGTAAACAAGAGTTAAGTTCCTACAGTGTCTCAACAACCTTAAGTTGAGATGTTATTTAAGGACCTGCTGTATCTGCAGTGACTTAAAGAGGGTCCCCAGATGACATGGGCACCCAGCTGATATATTATACAGTTAGAAGAGAAAGGGAAATTCTTTATAGCAACATGGGGAGAAATCATTCCCAAATTGATGAAGAGGTTTCCCAAATACCAGAAGCAGATCATTTGCAGACATTTTGCTGTTCCTATTTGCTGAGGAAGTAAAGCTAGCTCATTGGTGACCTGACTCAGTCTACTGTGCCAGCTTCATCCCCCATCTCTTGCTGGCTGTCCAGTAATTTTGGTGGTGTGTTCCTACCCCCACCCCACACCATTGCTCATACTGTCTGCTCTGCCTGGGGCCCTCCCCCACCATGGTCCTCTTACCCTGACTCACTTCCTGCCTGCTCCCCCAATCCAGCCTGGACTGGACACCAGGCCTGGGCTCTTGTATTTCTTTGGCAGCATGGCCTCACATCTATCTCTGTTCTACTCACAATGTGTGGAAGTGATCTATTTGTGGAGGTGGGGCATTTTCAAGTCCATGTTACCTGATGAGAGAGTTTCTTCAAGACAAAAGAAAGAGAAAATGAAGCAAAATCTCCTGTGGATGGAATATTGTCTATGGCTGAATAATCTCTGCAAAGAAAAGGCTATAATAAACCACTGCCATGGAAATCTTTTATCTTTTGCCCACTGGATCTACATGGAAAATTCCTAAGCAAAATTCTCATTTTCTCTTGCAGGGGGAAAAAAAAGCAGAAGCTGATGAGAAAAGGTTGAATAGGGCCCTTCCAAATGTGAGAAATGTGTACTTTGAATGATCACAATAAAAAAAGAAAATGATCTGTGTGGCTCTCCCCTACTGTACTGTGAGCTACTCGAGGGATGCAACATCTGGTTTCCCTGCACTTAGTGCAGAGTTGATGCTCCTTAGATAGTTGTGGAAAGAATGTGTGAATATTTTCCTCCCAGCCCTGTGCTTTTTGCTCAGGAACTGTGAAGAGAGAAGCACAACAAACATGCAGATACCAGATCTGCCATGTGTCTGGATTAGTGTCCCGAAGCCCTTCAGACAAAACCTTTCTATCACCCATTTCAGAAGCATCAAAGCATGGCAGGATTTTAAGCAGGTGAGAAAGTGGAAAAACAGATAATCCTTTCTTGTTTCAATGTAGAAAAATTAACAAGGAGCTTTATGCTGGGAGATGATAAGGACACCACACACAATGGGGGAAATCAATGCACAGTCCCTCTGTGGCCAATAAAGTGGTGGTTTCAGAGGAGATTTTGCTTAGAGGCTAAGCAACTCTGGTCCTGATAGCCTCCACATTAGTACCCAGGATTTCAGGAATAATTGATGCAAGGTGGTGCGCCCAGGCATTTGCAAGCTGTACTGCTCATGCTAAAACAAGACAGGAGGTGGTTTTTAGTTATTGCTACCAGACTTGAGCACAAAATTTGAAAATAACTCCTTAGATGTATGATCCCTCTTGGAAAGGAATGGCACTATGCTCTTTCTTGTCTTAAGGTTCTTGGGCCAAGCCTAATGGTCTCTTGGAAGTGTCTCAGAACATTCTGAGTCTGGAAGAAGAAAGCAATTTAGAGCTGAGAAGAAAAGCAGGAGAGTCAAGAGCTACAGGATTGATCAAACAGGTTACCATACTGGAAGGGCAGTACTAGGTGGAAGCCAGAGAAGCATAAGGGAGCAAGCAGAGAGGAAAGCAAGATGCAGGGGGTTGAAACTGGTGACACAACTAATTTCAGGAATACAGCCTTCCTCTGCATGGCCTGGTATGCTTTGCTGGGCAAGGGGCATGTTCTTAAAGCTCCAGAATAGCTGTCTTTTCCCACTTTGTGGTCTAGTAAGGTTAGCCAAGAGCTGACAGCCATGAGGAATTGTATGTTTTGAGGTATGAAAGGGATTAGTAGACACTTTTCAAATGCAGTACCTGTGCTGAAAAGTTAATTTGAGGATTAATGATATATCTTTTGTGAAACATAGAACTCCACACATATCATCAACAAATATTTACTGAGCTGTATTTATTGATTGTGAGAAAATCATACTAGAGTAAGGTGGATATAGAAATGGGTATTACATTCCTCGCACACAGTAAATATAAAGTATCTCATCTTACATAATAAAATCATGAAGAGAGATGAAAAAACATGGCTCATGTTCTAGCCACAGTGCCAGGTAAAGTAGGGAAAAGTAAGGTGACAAGAAATGAGGCTGGAAAGATATGTTGGGATAGACTCCAATGCCAGCTACGGCAGCTATTACTTAGAATGCTAGTCAGAGAGTATTATGCAGAATATCTTGGAAGTGTGGAAGGCAGTTAGGCCATTGTGTTGGTCTAAGTTGGGATGATGTGGGTCTGATCTACTCCAGTGGTAGTGAGAAGAGAATAGAGACAGGACTGACAGATATGTTGGAGAGCTAAGTTGGCCCTTAGTGATTGATTGACTGTTGAGAATAAGGAGGAGAAGAAACAAAAATGACAACTAGTTTGAAGCTTGGGTGACTTGTTGAATAGAGTCACTCATAGAAATACAGAAGTCATCTGAAGTCATTGATTTGAAAGAGGAGATTTGCTTGGTTTTGTACATTGGGTTTGTGGTACTGGCTGAACATCTAAATGGAGACATCCAAAAAGTGAGGGTAGATCTCATTCTCATAGGTTCCCATAGGTCCCCATAGTCTCCCTATCTCTACACTCACCACCTTCCCTTGAAGCTATTCGTGTAATGAGTTTCTGTTAGCTCTGTATGGAGGAGAAGTTTGCTTGTTCAGTGTATTACTGAGAAATCATAGATTCACAATACTATTTTTATTTTTATTTAAAAAATATTTTATTTATTTTTAGAAAGAGGCAAGGGAGGGAGAAAGAAGGAGAGAAACATTACTGTGTGGCTGCCTCTTGTGCTCCCCAAGATGGGGACCTGGTCTGTAACCCAGGCATGTGCCCTGATCGGGAATCGAACCAGTGATCCCCCAGTTCACAGCCTGCTCTCAATCCACTGAGCTACATCAGCCAGGGCACAATACTACTTTTTAAAAATCAGTGATTAAGTGCAAGGTCAATGCCAAGTCTGATGGGTCACATTTACTGAAGTGATTATTGAAGCCACTAAGTAGATGAAATCACTGAGGGAATGTCATGGGTTGAATTGTTTCCTACCAAAATTCATATGTTGAATTCTGAAATTCTAATACCTGAGAATGTGACCTTATTTGGAGATAGGATATTTACAGAGATAATCAAGTTAAAATGAAGTCATTAGGGTTAACCCTAATCCAATATGGCTGATGTCCTTATAAAAAGGGAAAATTTGGACACAGACATGCATATGTAGGGGAGGAAAAATAATTTCCCCTCTTTCCTTCTAGGTTCTTGACTGAGATCTCCATGTAATAAAAAAGGCATATTAATAAGAGAAAAACAAACAGGTTTAATAACCTGTTTACCCCCTGTATAGATGGAAGATACCCAGGAAAACAGAGCAACTATCTGAAATGACCAAAGTCATCAACTTAAACACTGTCTCCAGCTAAAGACAAAAGAAGATGTTGGGGGAAGGGGAGTCAGTTATGGAAGGTTACCAGGCAAAGCTCTAGAGATTTAGATTCATCCTCCCCTTCCTGGTACTGAGAGGAAGACACCCTTGTAAATGTATATTTCCAACATATATGTAAACGTCTCTTACAAATGGGTAACTTCTACTTGGTTTTCAGAGCTTCTCTCCTATCTGGTATTTCTTAAAAAATAACCAACTCAAGCTAATCCTTCTGCCAAAGAGGAATATTTTGGGTTAACATATTCTGCTCCATTTCACATAGAAAGAATAACGTATGAAGAAATATGGGGAAAAGATAGCCACCTACAAGCCATGGAGAGAAGCCTGGAATACTTCCTTCCCTCACAACCTCAGGTAGAACCAACCCTGCTGAGACCTTGATCTCAGACTTCTAGCCTCCAGAACTGTGAGAAGATTTCTGTTGTTTAAGCCCCCTACTTTGTGGTAATTTGTTATGGCAGCTCTAGCACACTAATAGAGGAAGAGAGTAGATAATTAAGAGCAGAGGACTAAAGTTAAAAGCATAGGATCATTTCTACCAAGGATGAAAGAGGACAGGAAATTAAAAAAAACCCTAAAAATGTACTGTATTGGTCATAGAGTTGGAACAAGAATAACAGTAGTGTCCTGTCATGAAAACCAAGGGAGGGGAGAATTTCAAAAAAGGGAGTGACAGATAACAGTGCCAAATGCTACAGGGAAATTGAGTAGGGCAGAGACTGAATTGTTTTACAATTAGGAGGTCCTGGAACTCTTACATGGTCTATGGTAAGGAGTAGGGGAGGGAGAAGCCAGGTTACAGAATGTTGATGAATAAATGGGAGGTGAGGGACTGTTGACTATGGGGAGTAGTCCATTCATGCTAGGGCATGTCTAAAGAGTGGTATGGGGTAGCTAACTCAGAATCAGCTAGTAAGACTATAGGTGGATTTCCAGTGTCAGACCCAGAATTGTATTTGGATTCATCCAGTCTGGGTTGAAGCCTAGGAATCTGGTTCCTTAAAAAGCACTCCAGGTGTTTGTTATGCACAGGATGATTTGAGAACCACTTACTAGATTGTTTTGTAAAGAAAATTGTCAGTGAAGTAGAAGAGAAAAAAGACTATCAATCAGGATGGGATAGGAAAAATTTCCCTAACAACCCCCACATATCAGTGTTTTTGACCCATTTCTCAGTGAAAAATGCTAATTTCTCACTCATACTGTATGATCATCATAAGCCAGGGAAGAGGTCCTGTTGAACCTGGCTAACAAGGCTTCAATCATCTTGCTCCCATACCTTGTCAAACACTTCATACCTACTCTTTTAAGCTCTGTCTCTAAATGACATGTTGCCTTCATTCCCAAATTCATTGGCCAGAACTAGTCACATAAGTCTACCTAACTGCAAAGGAGTAGGAAATGAAGACTTTATACTACTGGAAAGAGAGGAGAACCAGATATTAGTGAGGAAGAGTCAGAGAAACAGAAAAGTGTTTTTAGCTTGGGAGAGAGCTAAGCATGTGTGTAGACCAAGAGAAAGGTGCCAGAAGAAGAGGAATTTAAAGGGTGGAAGAAAAAGGGTGAGAAAAAAACAAGAATTAACAGGGTAAAGTCCTAGAAGAAGGATGAGCACAAAAGTACCTATGGGGGGTGGTGGTGTTTCATATTTGACTCTTAAGGAAAGTCAAATGTGAACAAAGGAGAGAAAAGGAAGTCTCTCATTTGGTAGGCCACAGAAATGTATCACTATTAGCAATAATATTCTGAGACTTGACCTGTCCCTTCCTTTCTCCTCTCTAAATTTCTATTTACAATTCTTTCATATGAGAGTTCAGCAGTTCCAGCACTTCCAAAAACTCATTTTCACTGGGGGCCACATCAGCCTTGGTTGCCTTCCAAGGGCCAAAATAATTTGAGGACTGTATAAATGTAACTACTTCTTAACTGTTAAGGAGTTGAAATTAAATTTGACCCTTTGAAGGCAACTGTGAGGCTGATGTGGACCATGGTGAAAATGAGTTTGACACCCCTACCCTAAGGCAATTAATCAACAGGACTGAATTAAAAGGGCATTCAAGAGTCAATTCCATCTATCCATCTTAAAGGTAAAGTTCTGAGTTGAAATAAAGCAGATACTTAAGGGTCCCCTCTGGCTTGGCACTTTCATATTTTCCTTTTGAGCTGCATTTTATTTTGTGTAGGTTCCCGAAGTGTCAGTTCTCCTGCCCATGGTCATACCATTACAATTTGAATAGTGAACTATGCTACTGGGTTAGGGAAACAGTAATGCTATTGCTTCCACTATATTTACAATTCAATATCACGAGAAACCAGATTCTATATCTGCAAGGGACCTTGAGGTAGGACCATACTAAACTGACTAAAGTAAATGAAAAATGATTTATTTTCAATTTTATAAGGCCCACATAAGAAGCTGATTACCCGGTTGTTTCTGTTATTCCTTAATGGTTACCCTAGTTCCCTCATCTTGCATTTGAGATATCTGTCCTTTTCTTTTGCTTTCTATGGGCATGAGAACAAATGTGCAAGCCTTTATATACATGAAGAGTGTTGACCATAAAAAAAAAAGCCAGCCAAATATTTCTCTAGCAAAACTGATTTACTCAGCAGCAACTAGGAATTGAAATCCAGTACATGTAACCATTGTAAGCCAAGTCCACTAAAACAAAGGAGAATAATATCTTTTATGAAGTAAAAGAGGAAATTGGGTGGGCTGTTTCCCTGTTGTGCTTTGCATAGATGTAGGGCATAAGAGTTCCCCCTTCTGGTCTCCCTACTTCACTTTATTTATTTATTTATTTATTTTTTAAATTTTTTATAGAAAGTTGAGTAAATGCTTTTATTTATTTTTTGGTTATTTTTAAATTTATTTATTTGTGTTTGTTTATTATTCAAGTACAGTTGTCTCCATTTTCCTACCACCACTTTCCCCTGCCTCCCACCCTCACTCCTACCCCCCTTGAGCTTTGTCCATGTGTCCTTTTTTTTTTTACTTTATTGTTGTTCAATTACAGTTGTCTGCATACTCTCCCCTCCCCTCCCCCTCCAATCTCACCTCCCTTCCCTGCCTCCCTCCAAACCCTTGGTTCTATCCATGTGTCCTCTATAGTGGTTCCTGAAAACCCTTCTCCCCATTGTCCTCTACCCCCTCCCCCTGGCTATTGTTAGAATGTTCTTAATTTCAATGT
>PVJI01007164.1:69191-80434 GCA_004026765.1 Micronycteris hirsuta | reverse complement strand
CACCCCGGCTGCCAGTTTCTGTCCCTCCTACTGGTCTGGGTGAATGTTTCTTCTTTAACTCCTTGGTTGTCAGACTTCCATACAGTTTGATTTTCTGGCAGTTCTGGTTGTTTTTGTTTTTAAATTTGTTGTTGTCCTTCTTTTGGTTGTGCGAGGAAGCAAAGTGTATCCACCTACACCTCCATCTTGGCCAGAAGTCCTCTATATCAATTCTTGTATTTGTATACAAGATAAAAAACTCTGTATAAACAATATTGTGTTCTTTTTTTCACTTAACATATTATGAACATTTTCCTATATAATAACCATTCTTCAATATCATGATTTGTATGGCATTTCTACGGCATATGTTTATACCATTATTTTATTTAACATAACCATTTTGATTACTGCATATTTAGTTTGTTTCTGAATTTTACTGTCATAAATAATGCTAACATGAAATTCTTGATTTACCACCAAACTTGTTTCCCCTTTAGCTTTGCCCATCTCAGCAAATGCCATTATCATTTGTTTAGCTGCTCAAATCAGAAATACAGAAGTCATCCTTTCTCATATTTAAACTCCATTTGATACCCTTTACCAGCCTTCACTAGTTCTAGCTCCAGATGTGTCTGGAGCCTGTCCCTTCTCCCCATCTCCATGGACCCAGCCCAGAGCTTGTACCTGCTCCAATGCAGCAACAGCTTAATGGCTCTCTCGGCTGCTCCCCATGTCCTCTCCTGTCCACTTCCACACGATCCTTTTAAACATATGAATTAGGTCATGTAAGTCCTCTGCTTTGGGCCCTTCAGTGACTTCTTACTGCACTTGCATAAAATTCAAAGTCCTCTAAGCCCTCCAGGCCCTACATGACCTGGGTCCTGGCCCCCTTTCCAACCGGATGGCATGCCATTCTGTTCCTTTTTTACTGTTTCCTAGCACAGAGCCATTGGTCATTTTCCAGGCATGCCATGGGCTGCACTTCATTTTTCAAAGACATTGCACCTGCTGCCCCTGCCCTTGAAGGCCCTCGGCTTTGCTCTTTCTTTGCTTTTTATCTGCTATGTCTTGTCTTCATTTTCTCAGCTGGGACTCTCCTATTGTCTGCAAGCACGATACTTTATTATAATACAACACTTCTTGCCTTTCTAGATCTTTTTGCAATTGATATTAACTTATTTATTTTATTTTTATCATCTGTGTCTTCATTAGAATTAGTAAATTGTAGAAGGACAGGATCACATTTGTTTTATGCACCTTTATGGCCCCAGGACAGATCATAATGCCTGGGGAATGATAGGCACTTAATCAAATACACCCAAATGCCAAAATCACATTAGTTAGCCCCATATTGGAAATTAAAACATATTTATTTTTGCCAAAATGTAGGAACACTTAATGATGGACACTCCCAGGGTTGGTAAAGTTGTGGAGAAATGCACATTTTAATAAGTTGGTGAGAAGCAAAAATTCCTACAACATCTGGAGGGTAATTTTGCAATATTTACCAAAATTTTAAAAAATCACTATTGCATGCATAAAGATACATATCACAATATTATTTATGGTAGTGAAGAAAGGAAATGACTGGAAGTTCCAAAAAAGAATTTAAGTCAAATCCGGTATGGTATATTCATGAAAGAGAACCCTACACAGCACTTCAAAATAATGAAGTAAATCTGTACTCACCAACATTGCAAGCTCTCCCCACTATATTGTTAAAGGGAAAAAGTAGAAAAATAATTAGTAGTCTAATTCCATTTAGGCACAAGACAAGTATTTATTATAGACAGGCATAGTGAGTCTTCTGGAAGGTTTTTGCCTAAACACTAATAGTGGGCATATGTGGATGGCAAACTTTTTAATAGTTTAAATTTTTTAAAAACTTTTTCTTCTCCTCCCCCTCCTGCTTGTCCTCCTTCTCCTCCTCCTTCCTCTTTCTTCTTCTTCATTATGTTCTTCTTCCTCTTTGTCTTCCTCAACCGTGAGAATATATGATGATAAAATGTGTATACAGTAAGAGCAAGACAAAGCCATTTTTGTTTAGGGGAAAAGAAAATGAATCTTCCCTGTAAATCTCCTGCATTTCCAGCCCTGAGCCATGCACTGAGGATGCAGAGACAGGAAAGATGTTTATGGGTGTAGAGCAGCTGCCAGTTTCCGAAGCTTGTGTTCTACCATGTCCAGCAAACTGCTAGGTCACACGTAACCCATTGTTCTGTTCACTTGAAACTAAGATCACAGATACCACCTCTAATCAACCCTCCTCCCTGCCATGGGGGAGGGAGAGAGAGATTGACGAAAGTGAAAAACTCTGGGAAAAACTAGCCACTTGACTTCCTTTTCGGCTTTAGAGTTCATTGGAAGCAGTTCTAGGTAGCACAGGTGTGAGTGTAGTGGTTGAGACCAGACTGGGGGTGTGTGTGTGTGAAGTTTTTACTAACAAGGTTTGATGAAATCTACGAGATAATTGCAAGACCCAGGATGCTCTGAACCTAATGGGATGTCAGTGCGACCGAACTCCCAAACAGCTGTCATTCATTTTTGGGTAAAATTTGTGAATTAATCCCTTGATGTCTTCCCCCACCCCCCTCACTTTCCTTTTGGACTGGAGGAAGTGTGCCTTAGCTAGAGGTTAAACTTTGAAAATTGTTCAGGAGGCAAATCCTTTCAAAGCTTTGCATGGAAAATATTCTTTTAATTCAAATGTAGGGAGAGTTGCCAGGGTAGCAAATTAAAGATTTATTGTCTGGGAATTTTTGGATCACAACTTAAATAGATCTGGTTGTTTTATTCTATAGTGTTTGGAGGTTTTCCAGCCACTGAGCTTTCTACTTCAGCCAGATATTGGAAGTGTGGCCAATGCATTGATTGATTAATCAAAGCAATGCATGTCGTAAATTGTTTCTGTGGCAGATATTCATAAAAAGAAGATGTAGATGGAGCTATTTAATGATTTTTCTTGCCATATCATTGCACATTGGAAATTGTTTTGTCTCATGCTGACCACACAAAGGTACCTTAGGCAGATAAGCCTGGGAGGATCGATACAAGAGTACGGACTCATCAAATGATGGTATGCCCATGATCCCAAACAAAAACGAAAATAAGGTGCTGGGTGACAGTGCCATGCAGCTACTGAACACAGATCGAATGCAATAAAGGGAAAAGGTATTTTAAACTTCAGAAACTTCAGGATAAATGGGATGTTACTGATCTGAACTCCCACTAGGTACCCAAATGGATGCACTTTTACTCTGTTTTGAAATTAATTCCAAGTCCAGGGAGTGGAATACATAATGCCTGTAATAATTTCAGAGTGAATCCCAGGGAAATGAAACATTAAATCTGGCTGAGATTTCACATTATAGGAATTATCGAATGTGTGCCATTAGCAAACATCGTTCAGCAACTTACTGTATCTGAAGCTGCGAGGTTTAAACAAATACTCCAGTGTAACATTTCACTTATTAGGAGGCGTGACCAAACAATCAAATTGCAACGAATGAAATGGGAGTTCTAAACAGCCTGGTGGTGTAAATAAAACTACTCTCAGTGCTGTACTAGGTGCACTCTCTTTTGGGTGCCTTTGAGTCCAAAAGCCAAGGGAAAGGTGTATAAAGTAAGTTTAAGGCCCCCTTTCAGTAGAAATAAAGACTTTGAAAGAACTTCCCGCTTTCCCTCCAATTGCCATTACTCTATTTAGTTCCATTTCTCTCTCTCTCTCTCTGTCTCATGATACAAATAGTTTATCTTCCTAAAAACCCTATTACAGAACAGACGAGACTGATAACTCAGAGCTTGCTGGCTAAGATGCATGTTTATTTGCACACTGGCTTTACCTTTTTGAGTTTAGATGACTGACAGATTGCTGGTTCTTTGTTTAAACTCTGACTCAGCTCACCTTGCTTAGCTCCCCTCCCTGTGACGACACGGTGGTCAGGACCTGCTCTTGTGTATGGTCCCTGTCTGCGACAGCTCTCACAAGATTCCCAGGTTGAGCACTACCCAGAGGCCGCCTGCAGTCCACCGAGGATTACCTTTCAGGGGGCTAGAGACCCAAAGTGTGTTGGTGAATGAGTCATTTCTGGCTTCCATGGTGCTTCTGGGGGTTGATGATCACTCTGGCCTTCCATAGAGCTTCTTGCCCCACCCCCTCCCCTTCCCTAGGAGCTAACTGTGTAAGGCTTAGGATAATAAAAAAACAATTCCAGACTCAGGCGGCATCTGGTCAAGTCCCCAGACAGGCCATGTTTATGTGGAGCCATTCATTCAGGTGGTGAGCACCTGGTGAGCTTTGGGGGTTGGGTCCAGGATCTGACAGCATCCTGCTCGGTGGCAGTGGTGGGACAAGCTGGATGTTAGCCTCATGGGGACCCAGCGCACTGAGTGAGGATGGACCCCAGAAGTCCATGGAAAAAACAAAGCCACTCAAAGCTTATGGCCGGCTGATGCATAAACACAGTAAGTATGTTTTCTGAATGAACCAAAAATCAGTCCATGCTGTTGGACAAAAACTTTTTTTAGTTGTATTTTGAATGAATGGCCTTTGTCGAAAGGAATGTAGTGACAGGCAGTTGGAGCCATAGCTGAAACCTGGGATGTGTGGTTGATGCGCATAAAACGGCAGTGGCTGTTTCCAGCCCCTTCTTCTCCGGCTGCAGTTTTCTTTGTGCGGTGTACGAAGGGGTCCTTCCCCTTTGCAAAGCCCCTGAGTCTTTAATGCACACAGGTATATTGCAACTTGTAGTCTGACAGCAAAATAAAAGTCACGATGTACGGCGCACTACCTCAGTATATTTTTTCCATGTATGACAATGTGGAGATGGAAACCCTTTTAAACTAAGCAGAGAGCACCCAGGAGCTAAATCCAAAGCACATAAAACAAAAATCCCAATTTAACAAGTGGAAGGAAATATCACTTTCTAGCTACCCTACACATAACACGAAGAATTTTATTTTCTGCTTTTCCAAGAAAACCTCCGTGAACTTTACCCCCCTCTGATTTGCAGAACCAAGAGAAAGCTCTTTGTCCCCACCCCCAGCCCTTTTCCCGACGCAGACTGTGCCTTGTGCCTCGTGTGACGACCCGCCATCCTCACCCGGCAGTAATCACCAGCCCTTCTTCCCTTTTCCCCAGGCCGGAATGTTTTTTCAGCTGCTGTCATTTCTCTGGTTCTAGCAAGAGGAGGGCGTGTGCAATGTTAGGAAAAGGGCTTCAGGAAAACAAAGTCTCCGGGTTGCCTGAAGGAGTAAGTTAGTTGGAAATAATGACACCACTTGGAGATAAAATTCAACAGCATCTTTTCCTTTTCATTTAACACATAGCTGGATTACCGAGAGTCTGACTTCAGTGCCTTGCAGATTAATCTTTCCTCCCGTTGTACTTCACCTTTAAGGGAGTGTCCACATCTGGACGCACTGACTGCTTTGCTGACACTCCTCCAGGGCAGAGCTCTTGATGCGCAGAGCAGCCTAATCAGCAGAAGGGTGAGGGGCAGGACTTCCAAGATGCTCTCTAAGAGCGTTCAGCCAGATGGAAAGGATCAGCGTTTGCTTAAATGTAAATACTCCTTATATATCACTGCACTTTTCCTAGGAGAAGTGGCTCGCTCAGGAGCTCAACATTTGTGACCTATCTTTTGGGACATGAAGAGTTTAAATGGCTAACATTTCGCATCTGTCTCTCAGTACACAGTAATGAGCCTTATTTTAGCTAGCCCTCTTTTCAGGTTTGGTTAATATTCATTCAGTTTTTCCACAATAAGGATCAAGAGTCAAACCTCTTCAGGACGCTTCTACCTTACATCCAGATCAAAATATTCCCCTTAAGGGCAAGTGAAAGCAAAGTCTTTGTTTGGACTCAAAGCGAGGGGTAAGCTTTGGCCATTCTTCCTGCTACTCTGTTTCTAGCCTGGCCTAGTCCAAGTCCCCAGAGCTATAATTAACTTGGCCCCTTGCCATTTATATATTTAATTGGGCCAAGTGACATTAGGGCTTGAGTAGCTCTTTTGTGGAAATGAGCAAAAGCAAGTACCTTTTCTTTATTGCTACCCTGAACCAATAACTAATGATCCCTTTTTTATTTGCAGGATGCATTCACTGCAAAGGCTTCCAAGTTCAGTTACAGAATAATGTAGCATGCATAACTTGAACTACAGAAGTTTTTCCAGGATTCTGAAGAGCATCCAGCAGAATCTGGTAAAGGTACATTTGGACATTTGACCACTTTTTGAATCATTACTTAGACTACCAGTTTCCAAATGAATCTAGTCCCCAAGACATTTTGTAGGTAGAGGAACTAGAGATATAAGTACCCTAATTCCACTTACTCTCTGCCTCTAATTGACCTCACCAAAAATTAAGTCTCTTGGGAACTAATGAGGAAAGCAGCATCGTTTTAGGTTAGACACCATAGGATAATGGTTTATCCAAATATGACTTGTATCTCTCCTTTAATAATTTGGAGTAGTTGTTAGGTGACAACTGGTCTCTCTTGCATCCATGAGTGACCACATGACTGGTTGTCTCCAATAAAACAGGAATAAAGGGGATTTGTAGTTGCCGATGGGCTGAGGCTATCAGGTAGGTAGGGGTTTCTCTGCTCTCCCTTGTCCCTGTCCCCTGGTCCCCTGGTCCCCTGGCTGGAAGCAGCAGTCTCCAAAGCCATAGGGGATGGTGTCAACACAGAGGGAAGGACCGGGAACCCTAAATCGTCATGTGGAGGAAAAGTATCCAAATGATCAAGAAAACCTTCATTGGACGGTTAGGTGACTGAGAAATAAATTCTGTTGTGTCAAACCACTAAAATTTGGGGGCTTGTTTGTCACGATAGCCAGCATGACCCTCACACACCAGTAAAATGCGGCTTGGTTTTTATATCTTGAGTGAATTATTAATTCATTCAGGAAAAAGCATAGGCAGTCGTTACTGTGAACATTCACAGCACAAGATGGAGGAGAAGGTCCTGGAAAGCTGTTGAGACTACCAGGCCCCCAATCAACCGCCAGTGGTTGGACGTTTTCCTTTCCATACAGTTCACCTTTGCTCGGATATGTTAGCTCCGTCTTGCACTAAAAATGGCATGTCACATTCGGCAAACGGATCCCTTTCTTGTCACCTGAATCTGTATTTTAAAATGTGAGAGCATCCATGGGTTTTCTCTGATGTCTGTGCTGTTCCAGAGGTAGAGGTTGTGAGTTCATGTGCAGAATGACCACATGGGATAAGTATAGTGAGTTCAATCTTTTTGAATGGTGGCATTTGCTTTAGTCTCATGAAAGGATGTTACAAATTCCAGTTAATTTGGGTCTTTTATACTTTATATAGCCAGTACCTGTGGAAGAACTGCTTAGAGACCTGATATTGCAGGACTTTGTTTCGGTGAGGAAAATCCTGACCAAGGTATATAAGACAATAACAATAATAGTTGAAATATGTCATGTGGTTTATTAATAGAAATCCATGCATGGTCACTGATGTAGTTTCAACAATAACTCTAATTTCTAGAAGCACAGATGTTAAACTACTTTGCTTCTCCAGATGTGCTCACACAGGGGTCCGTCCAAATGGAGCAATATGTAGTCTACAGCATGCTGCCCTCTCGGAGAACAGATAGGTCCTAACTTATTCCAGTTGTCCAACATCTTTGTTTTCCTCAAACAAAGATCAGAACAGAGTTCTTAATATGTGTTTGGTTTAACTTTAGTGACATAGAGCATTTACTCCCATCGGCACTTCCTCTCACCTGTGGAGATAAACTGTGTTATTCTAACACAAACCCATATGGTTTCCATCTCCGTCTTGCCTGCCTCGGTGTAATATCTGTTTACTGTGGAACGGTCACCAAGTCCTGTGAACACTTCATGCCGAGTGGTAATAGACTGCATTTTATATTTGCTCTTTTCTGTTCGGCTTGTGTTAGCACCATCTTAAAATAAACACAAATTCATTGAACAATATTTTTGACGAGACTGAGCCTTAAATATGGTAAAATTAGCTGAGACTAGAAAATTTCATGAAATTCTGTAATTGCTTAGACTATCAGATTTCCCCCATTTTATGCCTTATTATCAGTATAAGCTCTAATTTTAAAAATGTATTTTTCTTGGGAAATCATTCTGCCTTTTATACAAAATATTTTGAGTGCTCTCCTTTTTTGGTCTATGAGGGGTAATAATTCTTGTGATAGAGATTTTTATGGCATGATAGGCTCAGATTCCCTTTTTATGAGAGAAAAGGAAGAGGAATCAGCATTTATTCATTGATTTAATTCAATTAATAAAATGCTTACAGGGCACATTGAAAGCACCAAATATAATGCAGGAAGGCCCTGTACCTCCCTCCAGACACGGTACATGCTGTAAAGGGTTCAACAGGTAGTAGGAACAAATAATTTTAAATGTGATGAATGTTGCAGAAAGGAAAGTAACAGGACTCCAGGGACCCGGACGGTATCAGTTGCTTTATTTGGAGATGTTTCCTTGAATTGGGAGAACTCAGAAATATGATGAAATTAACACACTTTAATAGAGTATTTTTAAAAGTTCACTGAGTTATAAACCAAATATAATATGCAGACTAAGTTGGCTTTCAGACATTAAAAAATTTCAAATTTGGATAAAGACTGACTCTCTTTCTGACTTGGTGGGATATGGGATATGGTGAAATGTGCAACAAAAGTGGTACAACAGCGCAACAAAAATACTGACAATGTTCCATGAGAAAAAGCTTGCTAGGGCTTAATGCATTTTCCTTGTTACCCCTTCCCTCTCTTCATATAAAGTAACAGTACTTGGAAATAGAATACTAAATTTAATTATGCTCCCGCCAACTAAAGCAAAACAAAATAAACAAAAGGAAGAAAACCAAACAAAGGGAAAAAGAACCTGTACTTGCTTTCTACGATCATTTTAAACTGGACAACACAGATGGTGATTATTTGATTTTGAAAATTGGGTTGTAAAATGAGTATCTTCAAAAATGTCAAGAGTAAATGCCCTTTTGCAGGCAAATATGGGACTGAGTGAATTCCAACAGCATGCTGCCCAAGGCTCTTCATTCCATGTAAATTGAGCTTAAAGAGAAATTTGTGTCCTAAGATTGAGATTTTAGTAGTGCCAAGGTACATTTGACTGAGAAGAGAAGATTATGGGTTCTTGAGTGTTTACAGTTGAGAAAAAAGTATCAGACTCTGTTTTGAAGTGTAAAGAATCTGCATACATGCTTTGTGGAAAAAGCACAGAACACCATTAATGGAATCAGGTAGTTCAATAACCAAGCTGATCGCACCTGTCTTCACTTTCTGAATGAGACTGGGTAAGGTAGAAAGCTGGAAAAAAAATGGATTCATTTAAAAATAAAAAGGATTCATCTCTAACAACTCAACTATCCCCTTTTAAAATTGGCATAACATCTGGTTATGAGATACAAGTTTTAAGAATAAATCAGTGAGTGGTACACAGTTCCTTTAGATAAATAGGGGTGAAAAGGAATACAAATAATGCAATTTTACGGTGAAATATAGCACAAATTCCAACCCAAGCTCTTCCTTTTTGTGTGTGCTGGAGGGAGCTCTGAACAATATGTTGATGCAAATAAGTGCATCTTCGGAAAGAACTATGAGAAAAAAGAGTTTCCATCAAATTCTACAAGGGAAAAAGTAAGTTTCTTCTTTACTCAGATGGCCTTTTCCCCTTTGGAAGTGATGGAGAACATTAGGATAAATGAGCAAGAGCTAAGTAATAATCTTTTCTTTTTGTTGACATTCTGGGAGTGGTTCACTCAAATTAGACAATCCTTTTGGTCCTTAGGGCTGCTGAACGGATTTATCTCTCTTAAATGGTACAACATTTCTGCCTCTTGGCCATGTAGGAGTGGATGATGTGGGGAAGAAGTCAGAGGAATTTTCCTGGGACCATAGGGCCAATCCAATTTCCCCCTCTGTGAAGGACTGGCTGTCTAGGATACTGAAATTCAGTGGGTGGGGTATACTTAAGTCTTAGGTGCCTATTAAGATCCAAGGTGGGAGAGAAGGATATGATAGGGGAAAGAAGACTTCTGGGAGACCGCAGTTCTTATCATCTGATAGGAACCCATCTAGGTCATCCCAGAAGAAGATCATAGATTATGTATGAGCAAGAAGATGAAGACCAGCTGCAGCTGCAAGAATCCACTGAGAGGGTCAGGCTTCAGCCTAGTATCTATGGGGCAGGAGTGGGTTAGTTCCTACACGGAACCTAGAGGGGAAACTAGGCACCGGAGACCAGGGCAAAAGGGCTAGTTAAGGCATGCACAGAGGGAGTAAGTGGGAAAAATCTTACCAGATACTCCCAAAAGTGCCTATTATTGTTGAGGCACACCTAAGCATGAGCCAGAGCTACAGACTGTGCCCACCTTTTATTTGCTGACAGGGGAGGCCTCAAATGCACCACCACACTGGCCCTCTGAATAGACAGGACCAGGGGATACAAGGCACTGAAAATGTGTGTGTGCTGAGTGAGGATGGATGGTAAGATTCTGGACAGACACTGAATTAATAACTGATTAAGAACCATTGGAACTTATTTATTTATTTTTTTAAAGATTTTATTTATTTATTTTTAGACAGAAGGGAAGGGAGGGAGAAAGAGAGGGAGAGAAACATCAATGTGTGGTTGCCTCTCACGTGGCCCCCACTGGGGACCTGGCCTGCAACCCAGGCAGGTGCCCTGACTGGGAATTGAACTGGCAACACTTTAGTTCGCAGCCCGTGCTCAATCCACTGAACCACACTAGCCAGGGCCCATTGGAATTTATTTTTTTTAAATTTTGATAATTTTTAGTTTTTCAATTACAGTTGACATACAATATTATATTAGTTCCAGGTGTATACCCCTGTGATTTGACATTATATAACTTACTAAGTGATAATCCTGATAAATCTTGTACCCATCTGACACCATACGTAGTTTTTAGGATATTATTACTATATTCCCTATGCTGTACTTTACATCCCAGTGACTTTTCTGTAACTACCTATTTGTACTTAATCCCTTCACCTTTTTTTCATCCATTCCCCCCCAAACCCCTCTTGTCTGGTAACCTTCAAAATGTTCTCTGGATCTGAGTCTGTTTCTATTCTGCTTATTTGTTTCTTTTTTTTTTTTTTTTTTTTTTTTTTTTTTTTTTTTTTTTTTTTTTTTTTTTTTTTTTTTTTTTTTTTTTTTTTTTTTTTTTTTTTTTTTTTTTTTTTTTTTTTTTTTTTTTTTTTTTTTTTTTTT
>PVJI01007164.1:49593-69091 GCA_004026765.1 Micronycteris hirsuta | reverse complement strand
GACTCTGCATTGCCTGGAATTGTATGTCTATTTCCTTTACCAGGTTAGGGAAGTTTTCTGTCATTTTTTCAAATAAGTTTTAAATTTCTTGCTCTTTCTCCTTTCCTTCTGTCACCCCATAATGTGAATGTTGGTATGCTTAAAGTTGTCCCGTAGGCTTCTTACACTGTCCTCATCTTTTTGGATTTTTTTTTTTTTGCTTTGCTGTTCAATTAAATTTTTTGTTTTTGGGGGTTGTTTTTTGCTTCCTTAAATTGCAAATCACTGTTTTGATTATCAGCTTTATATGCCCTACTGTTGATTCCCTGTAACTTATTCATTTCAGTTAGCGTATCCTTCATTTCTGACTGTTTTTTTTTTTTATGGTTTACATGTTCTTTTTTATGCTGTTGAAGTTCTTACTAAGTTCATTGAGTGTACTTATAGCCAGTGTTTTGAACTCTTCATCGAGTATATTGCTTGCCTTCATTTCATTTTGTTCTTTTTCTGGAGTTTTGTTCTGTTGTTTCATTTGGGACGTGTTTATTTGTTTCCTCATTTTGGCATCATCTTCCCTGTGTTTGTTTCTATGTATTTAGTAGAGCTGTTATGTCTCCTGGGCTTGGTAGAGTGACCTTATGTAGTAGGTGTTCTGTAGGATCCAGTGGCACAGCCTCCCTGATCGTCCAAACTGGGCACTCCAGGTGGGCCCCTCCACAACTTGTGGGCTGTGTACACCCTCCTGTTGCAGTTGATCTCTGATTGATATTGTCCTATCAATGGGAGGGATTCATCCCAGGATGACTGGCATCAAAGAGTGGCTGTTACCATCCACCACTGTGGAGGATCAGCTGTGCACGGGCTCACCCCACAGAGCAGGACTTACTTCAGCAGAGCTCTGGTGCTCATTGAGTTTACCCCTTGAGTATGTCACTTGTGGAGGTGGTTGTGTGATGCTGCAATGTGATCTGAAGCTGTCCACTGGATGCACTGGCTTTGAGCCCTCCCTGGAGGTGCAAGCCAAGGTCAGCCACTGCCTGTGTTCTGTCTGGGGCCACCTGAAATAAGCTATAAAATTATCTGCAGATGGTTGCTACTTGTGCTGAACTTGGAGGTGCCCAGGTGAGGTTAAGCTGTGAACCAAGGCCGGCTGCTGCTAGTAGCAGGCCTGGGGCCACATAGAGAGAGGTACAGGGCACACTGAGGCTAGATGCTGTTGGTTTGAGAGATTTTAGGAAAGTCTGAAGCATGAGTCAATATGGGCCATTTGTGTGAAAAAGCCACTGGAAATAGCTTGGGTAGGCCCAAAAGTTGAGTGGGTCAGTCTCAGGGAATCACTAGGGTAGGGCAAATAGTGTGAGCCAGGTTGATGGAGATTTAGATATGGTGCCCATCTGCTGGCTCCGTTGGGAGAGGGCTCATCAAAGGAATAAAGGCCTCTGTTAGCGCTTCTGTCTGGGAGAAAGCTGCCCCCAGCTCTTGCCCTGATGCCAGACTACTCAGTTTCTCCCCATATGTCCCTGGTGTCTTTTAAGCTGATGCCCCAGTGCTGGAGCTCAAAGGCAGTCAGTCCAAGTAAGTTAGTGCATGGGCCCTTTAAGAGGGACTGTTTGGAATTCCAGAAGTCCTTCATCTCCCTCAGCCATAATTCCTGCTGGTATTTACAGCCAGCAGGTATAGAGACTTCTCTTGTATCACTGGAACCCTCGATCCTCAGGGGTCCTGGTGTGGGGCTGGGACCCCTTGATCCCAGGAGGGACCTTTGCAACTGAGCTATCCCTCCTGGTTATTATGTGCTACATGTGGCTGTGGGACCAGCCCATTTCACATCTCCTACCCTCCTTCCGGTCTCAAGGTGGCTTCTTCCTTAAATTCTTAGTTGTAGGACTACAGTTTAGTTAGTTTTCAGTTGGTTCTGAATGATGGTTGTTCTGTAGTTTAGTTGTAATTTTTATGTGGTTGTAGGAGGATGTGAGTACTGCATTTGCATATGCTGCCATCTTCCTTTGGAATTTGAAAGAAAGCCTTATCTATCAAAGAAAGACTTCCTAACCTATACTATCTGAATCACTACTGTTGATTATTGTAGAAAAGGAAGCCTACCAGCCAAATTTCACAGGTAGAGAAAATTAGAAGTGATCACTTCAGGGCACACATGTAGTCACAGTGAAAATTGTTTCCAAATTTGGTATCCTACATTTGCTTTTATATATGACCTCTGTTTATCATGAATCAAAATGTTTTATTCACTTAGTCATTCATCTGTAGATCTTTTAAGAGTCTGTTGTTGTAAAAAATATTTTAAATGCTTCATGTTTCTGAGAAATGCTTTGGTGTACAGCCTTTACCAGAATTTCCCATTAGTAGCTCTGTACCAGATGAATGCTTGATATAGCTTAATGATGAATAATAGCCTTTTTATTTTTAATAATCAGTCATTCATCCATTTCTGTTAGGCATAGGGAAGGATTGTGAAAATAGTTAGGTTACAAGGGTTGACTCATATCAATTGACGTTGCTTCTCTTTCTGATTTGTTCAGCCCATTAGAGTTTATTTCAGAGAGTTGTGTAGAAAACAAACAACCACTAATACAGCTCCCCACCCCCCTAACCCCACCAAAAACAAGCAAAGAAGGCAAAAGGCTCAGGGAGATGAAGACAGTTTCACTAATGAGTCCCCAACTGATTAAAAATAAATACATTTCTGTTCCTAGAAATGTGTAAGTAGCATTTATTGCCCCAAACTGTTTAACTTTAGAAAAAATAAAGAGTTGCCCTCAAATTTGTTATGGGAGAACAGCAACACTGCAGCTAATTATTTCCCAGGTGCCTATAGTCTGAATTTAGAAATGAACTACTACCAACAATATGTGGAATGGGCCCATCTTTGGGCCCAGCTTGACAGATGACCCTTCATTATGGTTATCTTTAGGAGGACACTGTATCGCCACTGAGCATTGACTTTACCCAAAGGCACTGACTAGACTCGTGGGAGTTTCACAGTATGACATGGGGTTTGGCTCTAGAATCAAGACCATCTAGGTTTGAATCTTAGTCCTGCTCGTGTGACTTTGGGAAAGCTACTTGTGTCAGTCAGCTTTGTCTGTGTAACAAACTCTCCCTAAATGTAGCTGCTTAAAAAATTATTATGTATTTGCTCATGATTGAATGGGTTGAAAATTCAGCTGGGTTCAACTGGGACGCTGTAGTTTGTTTATTATTTATTTATTTATTTACTTACTTATATTTTTAGAGAGAGGAGATGGAAGGAGAAAGGGAGGGAGAAAAACATCAATGTATGGTTGCTTCTTGTGCATGCCCCACTGAGGACCTGGCTTGCAACCCAGGCATGTGCCCCGACTAGGAATCGAACCAGCAATCCTTTAGTTCACAGGCAAATGCTCAATCCACTGAGCCACACCAGCTAGGGTGTGTGCTTTTTTCCTCATAGTATTAGCTGGTCTTACTCATTTGCCTGGGGCCTTTAGTGGGCCCTCCTCAATGTAATCTCCCTCCATCTAACGGAGTAGCCTGGGTTTCTTTATAAGGTGACTGAAAGTTCCCAGCAACAATCAGGGTAGGTTCCAACAAGCAAGCGTCTTTCAAGCATTGACTTGTATCACATTTGCTGTTGTCCCATTGACTAAAGCAATAGCAACAAGCTGCCGCACCACTTCTCTAGGCTTCCAGATTCTTACTGGCAACATGAGGATATTATACTACCTATTTTTAAGGTTCTTGTGAAGATCAAATGAAATTATCCCTGTAAAGTAGGGTTCAACAAATGTTAGGTATAATCATATTATTGCCAATTAAGAAAAGAAGAGAAAATAGGGCGGAGAAATAGAAGAGAGGAGAGAACTGGGGCTACATCTTGAAGGTGAGGTAAGAGAGGGCCCTACGGAGATTATGATGATTCTATGAGGGACTCATGCTTAGTTGGTCTTGGTTACTTGTTATAAATGATCTTTGAGGTTCTTGTTAGCACGTTACCAATTTAGAAACAGTTATTTCCATACAGAAAAACAGATTTATTTTTATTTTATATTTCAGGAGTATTTTCTTTTTAGTAACAGTGACTGGGTTTTAATGAGGGAACCATTGGCAGATTTTCTTTTCTCTGTTTTTTACATTTTCTGTAATCCGGTTATATAGCATTTATAATTAAAAGAAAACATTAAAAGTACCTTAGTTTTAGAGCAAAGTTCTCTTTAAAATTCTGGAAATCTAAACACTCTTGCATTTGTTTATAAGTTGACACTTTTTGACATTTCCTTTGTTACCTTAGGCTTGGAGGTACCAGTCAGTTTCCTCACTACACCCTGAAAATTCCCCTGACATGTGCAGCTATCTGCCCATCTGCTTTTCTGAGAGATTAGAAGCCTCCTAATTCCAAAATGCCTGAAGGTTTCTTTTGGAACAAGCGTTCGTTTATCAATAGTATAAGTTAGAGCTCTGTTTAGCTTTCTGGTCTGCTGGAAGTTGGATCCTATACATTTAAAATGATCTTTATGAGTATGGAGTTGGAGTATTTGTACAAACTGAAAGGAGAATGTTAAATTAATAATTGCACATATTCTAGGATAAATTAATTAAACTTGCCTGGAAGTTTAAATTTATCCTCCAACCATCTGACAAACTTACTAGAAAGTGCAAAAAATAAAAATAAATTACAGCTGCAGTGGGGGGATATAGACCAGACGTCGATGAACTCTCGAAGAGTGTCAGCACGTGCTCTGTCTTCACTGGTCTGAACAGCCGGACGAACCCCATCGCTCCACGTGCGGTCTGTGGACGTGCGTGTGAACGATGGATCACAAGAGTGGCTTTTTAAAAGTCGAACTGTCCTTGGGGCTGCTACCCCTGTCCCTAGATTCAGGCCTGGGCTCTCAGGTACCAGAACACTGTCCATGCTCTCCTGGCGGAGTCCCCTCTGCCATCACCCCTGCTCCTACCCAGCTCATGACCCCGCATTGCCACCTCTTGTTCTGAGTTCCTACCTTACTGTGGGCTGATTATGTATCTAGACCAGTGGTCTAAAAACATTTTTCTGTGAGGGGTTAGAGAGTAAATATTTTAGGTTTTGCAGGTCATAGGACCTCTGTCACAATTCGTCAGCTCTGCTGTTAGAGCTTGAAAGTAGCCCTAGACAATATGTAATGAGTAGGAATACCTGTACTCCAGTAGAACTTCCTTCACAAAAATAGGGGGCCAGCTAGATCTGGAAGTAGAAGGACCCTAGTCTGGAACCTTTTAGTTTTTTCCATCTCCAAGACCAGGGAAACTTAAAAAAAAAAGTTATGTTTTGCTCAGTTCCTCAGAAGACCTAGATTTATGCAAAAGGACAACCCCAGAGCCTTTTGCAGAAGAAACTGAGGTGTTCAGCGTAGGTCGTTCTGGGTGTCTAACCAGGAGCATGAGGTAGAGGAGCAGCTTTGGACCACAGTGGTTGAAGTGACTAACCATTTTCTAGAAGGACAGGACAGAAGGGCAGCAAGGTTAAGCGACTTCCGTAAGGTCATCAATTGAGTTGGTGGCTGGGTCAGGGGCTGACTGTGGAGATTTCTCTTTATTTTCCAGAGCCATGGTTCTCTGATCACAATCACCAGGGACTACTTAAAACAGATTGCTTGGTTCAATGACTGGAGTTTTTGGATGCATAGGTCTAGGCTGGGGTCAGAGAGCCTGTATTTCTAACAAGTTTGTGGGTGCTGCTGATGCTGCTGGACCACACTTGAGGACCATTGCCCTGGAGTAAACCACGCATGATGGGTGAACATGCTTTTGTTTAATGAAGCCCTCCAGCAGTTTCTCATCTGATAAATGGATCTAAAGGGCTTTCCAGATTCAGGGCTACAGAAGCTTTATTTTCATTCTGGGTAGCAAGCTTTAGCATATTGTAGAGTGATATTCCACATTGGCATTATTAATTTTTGATATGAAGTCAAGTATGCACATGGTAAATACACCAATAATTGGTATATTGAACTGCCTAAGTGTAATGACATTCTGGTACCGATGCTTCTTGCTCCCAAGAATGAATACACTGTCACTCGGCCATTTTCAGGAGCAAGTTCTTTTCCAGCTCCCTGTGGAATCCTTCCACTCGACTTTAACTCCTCCTGTTTTTCTGAGATGTCCAGTCACATTTTAATGGCTGAAATGGCTTTGAAGCTTCCCCCAAGGAACCAATTTTCACCCTCAGCACAGGGCAGCTCCTGGCCTTCAACAAGGAGTTGACTTCAGTGATGTTTGCACACGAGTCCAGAAAGCAAATGTGTTTTGACTGTTGTCCTGATGGCAGCGCGTTAACATCAGCAGCAGAAGCAGATTTGTCATGGAGCTTTTCTGATGAGGCAGGCTCTCCAAACTAATCGAGTCTGATGGCAGATTTTGTCAGCGAGAGAAGACGTTGCCCACAGCTAGTCAGGCTGCTGGAATTTTTGGTGCTAATGGCAGGGGTTCATTGAGAGACGGGTTTAGCAGAGTCACAGCTAATACGATTCTAGATCCTCCCAGGAAAATGGTGAGCATATAAACCACAGGACACTGATATTAAGGCAGCTGTTTTACACTAGCCAAAAATTCATGACTCAGATTCCTTAATGAATTCTTTGGGGCAGGAGGCATAAAAGCCAGCAAACCAAACTGTTCAACTGAAATGTCAAAAGCTTAAAAAAATCTTAAAAAGTCCTTAAATTCTGAACAATACCAACAACAGTTTAAATGCTTCTGTGGATTGTCATCCAATAGAAATATCATACCTCTTGGCTTTGCCCCGGGCCAACTTTTCACTGAAGTCAGTTGTTTTGCTTTTTGTTATGGTTACCTAACCTCAGTCAGCCGGCAGCAGGCTACTGAAAACGCGAGGCAGAGACTTTACTAGTTTCTACCTTTTTTTGCTTTGGAAATAGAATAGACTCCACTGACTTTTTTTTTTTTTTTCCTGAATATGGTCTTCTTTTTTAAAGATATAAGAAAGACGTGATTAGACACGGGAGGGGACTTGAATGTCAGCTGCAGAGGACAGGATGTCTCATGACACGCATACATGCGTGGGATTGCTGACTTGGCTGGCCGCCTGGAAATATTTGCAGCACCAGCCTACCTCTCTCGTCTTCTCCGAGGAAAGCCCTAGACAGTGCATGTCAGCAACAGCTCCTGCTCCCAACTGGCATCTCTTCAAGTCTCCCCCTCCCAGAATCAGAATATTATATTGTTTTACACTTTATAGGGTACATTATAATTGCGTGGCTCTCTTAGATGTTTTCAACTTTAAAAAATTTGGCTCAGGAATCACCCTTACTCAGAGGTCACGGGCCATAGGCAATTTCATCCTTAATTAGTAACCCAGACCCATGATAAGGACTCATGAAAAAGTCAATCTTCTTAGTGTTTTGTTTCCATAGGCCGGTATGTCTATCGCC
Organism: Micronycteris hirsuta; assembly: GCA_004026765.1. Taxonomy (NCBI): domain Eukaryota; kingdom Metazoa; phylum Chordata; class Mammalia; order Chiroptera; family Phyllostomidae; genus Micronycteris; species Micronycteris hirsuta. Next base: position 61,685 of record PVJI01007164.1, on the reverse strand, counting down.
TGCTTTGTTGAGCCCATTCACTCATATGTCAGATATGTGTTGTGTGTTCATAGGCGTTTGACATATTACTGGGAAGTGTGGAGCCACCGATGGGAGAGGTATTCTTTTTGTCTTCTGAACTGGAGTGAGATATGCAGATAAATAATTGTGAAGTGGGATGAAACAGGCATAGCAGAGATTTATATTTAAACTACGGGGCACAGGGGAGGGGAGAACAATGGTCTGAGGAAGTCAGGAAGGTGACATTCGATCAGAGTCTACAAGATGAGCAGGTGTTTTCCAGGAAAGGAAGAAGTGGAAAGATATTTCAAGGAATATGTGTAAGAGAAGATGTGTGCTCACTAATTGTCCACATGCTCCCTTATTTTTAAAAAATTTCTTGCAGTTGGATTGGATTCATGTGACTGACTCTTGGTGAATGAGACTGTGAGCGGAAATGATCCGTTACTTAGTATCCTAAGCACTTAAGCATTTGTGTATCTTGTCCATTTTTCTTGCTTGCTTATACTTGGAAGTAATGTGTTGAAATATCTGAGTCACAAAATAAAGGGTAGCTGATTCCCTAAGTCACTGGATGAAGAACAGCCTCCTCTGCACTGTGTTTCATGTGAGAGAGAAATAGGCTTTTATTGCGTTAAGCTGGTCTGTTGTGGTAGTTGGCATTCATTACTTTTTACATAATGCAGACATAGAAAACTCTGGCATCTTTGGAGAATGTTCGACACTTCAAAAGAGCCAGGGGCAAAAATACGGAGGAAAAACTTTACAAGTAGGTGAAACCAGATAGGGGTTGTTTTGTAAGCCATGACGAAGAGATTGTATTTCATTTTTGAGGCAACTGGGAGGCATGGGAATTGTGTTTTTAAAAAATATATTGATATTTCACAATTTTTAAAACTATTTTCTAATATTTGGCATTTAGGACATTTCTTATTTTTTAGTTTTTTTAAATGGGAAGTTTTTATGCAGGTAGTCATGTAATCGGATCTCGGAGATGAACTGTGGTGGAGCACATAGGATGGACCGGAGTGGGGAGCAGCTGAGGCCGAAATCAGTTAGAAGTCACTATGATAGTCTGGGTGGAAGATGATGAGGGTTCTGGCTGTGGACAGATTCCTTTCATTTTTTTCTTGCACCAAGTTCCTGAGGTAAAGAAAGGACATCGCCATGACCACTTAGACCATGCATGGGCACACATTGCTCACCAGCTTTCGTAAACTAAGTTCAGTTGGAATGGAGCCACACCTGTTCAGGTACATGCTATGTCTGCTTCCACCCCGCAAGGACAGCGTTGAGTAGTTGCAACGGGGACTGTGTGGCCTACAAAGACAAAATATTTACCATCTGGCCCTCAGAGAAGAAGTTTGCTGATCCTTGGGTTAGGCAGTGTGGATAGGCAGCATCAGAATCACTGCACTTGTTCGGAGACCTGTCACCTGGCTACTTGTGTCGTGGGCTAGTTTGTACCGACTAAGTGCACATCTGTCGTTACGCACCTGTTTAGCTCCCCTATGTAGCAACAGAGTAGTATTGGGAAATAAACTTCTCTGCTCTCAGCCCCTCTCACTGGTGGGTTTCCATGGGAATAAGAGATATATGTGATTGGTGGGGTAGTGAGGGTGTTATATCCACTCTTTCTCTAGTGAAAGGGCTGATAGCTTACAGGTGGCTGTATATGTGTGGCTTTTCTTTTTTCAGTACTCTGTGCTCAACAGGGGGTGATTTAAGCCTCCATCTTTTAAGTGATTGCCTAGTTAATTATCTACTCTGTTGTCCCAAATTTCCTATGTGTTGAGTCTAAAATCCAGACTTGATGGGAAGGTGTGAACAGCCTGTTTTGGTCTCTTGTCATGTATATGCACATGCTCACATAAAGATGACACGCACCACATACAGTCATGCACTTAGCTTTCAAAATTTAACTTTGAATCTTGGAGCTTTCTCCTTTTCAGTAAATCTTGACTGGTGTCATTTGTTGTACTGGTAACAAAATTGGTAGTTTGGTCTTTATTTGACTCTTAAATTGATTCAGAACTCAAAATGGAGAGGTTGTGCAGTTTAGTAGCTTCCTTAAGCTCCTGTTTGTGACATAAAGTCTGAAAACCTTGAGACTGGATGCTGGACATCCATCTGGGGGCCTGCGGAGATTAAGGTCGCTGGTGGTGTGGTTTGGAAGAAGGCTGTGGAAAGGGTGGTATCCCAGGCTTTTCTTTACAATCTCTGACATCTTTATTGCTGACACTCACAGGTGTGTGGCTGTTTTTTCAGGCACTGGCTATGGAAACTGGGTTGCTGTTTTTGACCTTAGCAGGTGCACTGGGCATAAAATAAAAGTATCTTTTGGTTGTACCATTTTTTGGCATTGATAAGTGGAAACATCTTTGTTCTCTTTACATACATCTCTGCAGGCCAGGACTTAGGAGCACTGTGTGTATGGTTGCGGCCTTTAATTATACAGGGGTTGCTAGTATTTAACGATTGGCTGCCTCAAATCCTGTTTTTTACCTTGTTCGGACCTGCAACCAGGTTTAAGGTCGAAGAGGGGACAGTGGCAAGCCTTCTTTCTTGGTCTCATGTGGTTTGTTCATGGACTATTGAAGCCAATGCCCCTCCTTATCTAACATTGTCTCAAATTGACTGTCTCTTGCTAATGATGTAACCTATCATGGTTGTAGATTTCCAGGACCCAGACTGGAGTCCAGACAGGCAGAATTTTGTTAGTGAATATAGAAAGAGAAATGGGTCCTTACAATTCAGGGGTGTCATCTTGTGGTAGGTAGGAACAAAACACAATGAAATTATTGCAATCTTATCTTTTTAATGAAAGGAAATTAAAAAAGTATTACGTAGGTCTCTAGGAATCAGGCTTGCTGAGATTCTCCAGGGGGAACTGGGTAAGTTTAAAAACAGAATTTCATCTAGAAGTAGGGACAGGAGCAGTGGGAGATTAAAAGAAAAATAAAGTCATTTTGATTAGACTCATGGAAGAGAAGAATTTCTTTAAAAAAGATTCACATCAAGTAGTTTAAGCTAGACAGATAAGGAAAATGACATCTACCAAATTATGAAGATAGACTGGGATCTTGGATGCCAGGAAAGGCAGATCTAAAAGGAGGAAAGCAGTTGAGATCCCGGAGGACAAGTGTTCTAGGACAGGGGTCCCCACTGTCTGGACCACAGACTGGTACCAGTCCAGGCCTGTTAGGAACCGAGACGCACAGCAAGAGGTGAGCTGGAGTGTAATGTGCTTGAATCATCCTGAAATCACACCCCAGCCCTGGTCCGTGGAAGAATTGCCTTCCACGAAACCAGTCCCTGGTGCCAAAAAGGTTGGGGACCGCTGTTCTAGGAGACTCTTGGTCAAATTCTCCTCTCTATGCCTGATACCCCCTCAACTCCATATATTTGATGGTTTGGTTGTCCCTTCTCAGCAGAGAAAAGTGGTAGTAATACATTGAGACAATTAGCTATTTTTCTCATTAAGTCACATCAAATTTTGTGTGTAGTCTCCCAGGAAGATGATCTTATATCATTATAACATATGGACAATATATATTACTTGCCAAGTATTAAAAAATTGTGGTAGCTTGGTCTTTGAGGTCAGTCTATAAAATCTATCTCCAATGATTGGATGTTACCGATCATTTCTAGCTCAGGACGTTTTATAAAGAGGACAAGAGCCCATTTACCTGCTGCCCCACTTTACAGCAGTGGTCTGGTTATAGAATGCCCTCCATGCCTCTCCCCTCAAAGCACCTGGAGTCAAGCCGTGTGGGTGTTTAAAAGCATTCCTTGCACAAACAAAAGGTTAAGCCTATAGTGGTATCTGAATGTTGAGTAGTCTGTGTAGAGTCAAGGACAAAGTGGTGGTAACAAATCATGTATAACTGGTCTCCAGGTCAGTCAATGGTTCAGACCTGCAGAGACTGGTGTGTGGTCTCTAAGTCTCTCAGTGCTCTGCAATGTCTACCTCCTCGACTATTTTAAGGGGAACGTAATTCGGTCTTGTCCTAAAGATGTTGGCCAGCAACTGAAATGCCGATGGGAATGAAAAAAGGCAACATAGCCAGATATATTGCTTGCTGATGGTGGACTAAGAGAGCTAAGAGGACATCGGGAGAGTGCCTAGGGTAAAATGAAATTCAACAGGAAGGACAGGCAAGATCCCAGGGAGCCTCCAGGGAGTCAAGAAGCCCCTATTGAGAGGGGATTCTTAATGCTGTGGTTAAGGAGCCAAAAAAAGCTTGCACATTGAAATAGTGATGCTAGACTTTTGGATGGATTTGAGATAGGAAAACTAGGGAGATGAACATACAAAATTTTAATGTGAATTAGATGAATTTTGGGGTAGCACAGACATTGTAGGTGGGAATCTGTTGTTATCCTTGGAAGTTTCCTGGGAAATTTATGGAAGGATCAGAAAGAAGAGAGAAGGTGGTGAAGGTACATTAATTGGGAATGGGGTAAAACGATAGATTGATTGGGAACAAGGGGTGAAACAATAGATTGTGGAGTCACAGGTTAATTGTTGTCTGGTGGGGAGATAGATCCTGATGCAGAGTTTAGGGAATAAAGGAGAGACCAATTAGTGTGAGGAGCAGATGCTTTTTTCCGACCAACTGAGGAATATTTGACTTTATTTCTTTCATTATGTGGGGGGATGGAGCTCCAAGAGAATATGCAAGAATAGGTAAGTAAGATAACTATCTGGGCTAGCAAGAAAAGGGAAAGCAGAAGGAAAGAAGGCTCTGGGATCTAGTTCTACATGTGGAAGAAGAGGAATGACTCAGCTTAAGAATTAAGTAAAGATCAGAAAAACTTAGCTTGGCTGCCTACCGCAAAGAGTAGGACCGTAGAGGGAAACGGAATATTAGGGGCCTATCCATTATCACCGAGGGAAGGTGAGAGAGGTATGTTTTTGTGTTGCTGAAGTAGTAAATGTTACTCTCCCCCTGTGGCTCTCAAGGTGCTGGTTGGCTTGGAGCTCAGGGGGGTGGAAAGCCCACTTGGCCTGAGTTAAGCAGCCTTTACTGATCCAGTTTCACCAGTTGCAAAACTAACATTTGGATTCATTTGGTGGCCTGAGTCTGCTTCTCAGTTTGCTCAGAATTCAGTGTGGAAAGTAATCGATTAGCCTAAAAAAGTACCCAGACTTCTTATGTGATAGGTTCTGTCCTTTATTCCCTACATGCATACTTTTATTTAAACTTCCCCAAGGCTTTGTGCAATGGATTGAAGGTCTGTGTCTCCTCCACACCACCACCAAAGTTGTATATTAGACTCCTAACCCCTAATGTGATGGTATTAAGAGGTGGAGCTTTTGGGAGGTGATTAGGTCATGAGGTTGAAACCCTCGTGGTTGGAATTAAGTTAGTGATCTTATAAAAGAGACCCCAGAGAGCTAGGCATGTGAAGATACAATGAGAGTCAGTAGTCTGCAACCAGAAGAGAGCTCTCATCAGAACTGAGCCTGTTGGCATTCTGATCTTGGACTTCCAGACTCCAGGACTGGAGGAAATAAATTTCCTGGTTTATAAGCCACCCAAGCCTGTGGTACTTGCTTATAGTAGCTTGAACTGGCTAAGATTTCTGTGAGGTTGTTATCATCCCACTTTACAGATGAAGAGTGTGAGGCTCAGAGAGCTTCAGAAATTTGTCCATGGTTAATGTATCCATATTGGAATTAGAATGTAGATTGTATAACTTTAGAGTTTGTGATCTTAATCCTCCATTAAATCACTTTGCAGATGTGTTGTTAGCTTAAGCTCAGAAATCTATTCTGAGATGAGACCTTCTATATAAATGTCCTACTTTCTATTGGTTTCTTTTCTTCTTGGAGTGGTTTTGGGGAGGAGCCATAGGCAGGGTTGCTCCCATTTGCTCCCTCTGCCCAACCCTCCACCCCAATTTGGGATTTTTTGAAAAAAATCACCAGGAGCTACTTGGCCTGGTTGTTTTTTTCAAATTTGTAGGCTCATTAGGGTAGACAAAAGACTAATCAAACAAATCGACCAAACTTCCATTGCTATCCTCTTTATTAGGCTGCATCGCAGCTGACCTTGAGACTCCTGAGGTCCAGAATGTAGCAGGTGAAATGATGTGACCAAGACTTCCTTATTTCCCGTCATTGGGAGAATGATGATTGGGACGGGGCAGTTCAGGAGAGAAACTGCCTGCCACGCAGGGCAGCTTGTGCTAAGAGACATCATGTGCATCAGTGTTATTCTCATTTGTTACACAGAGTGTGTGGTACTTGCCCAAGTTCACAAGATTTTTATATGGTGAAAATAAATAATAACCTTATTTATCCTTGAGAAATTCATAAAATGTAGACTAACATGTAAAAAATTTTATAATGAACAAATATACAGTCGTCCCTCGCTATATTGCAGTTCACTTATTGCGACTTTACTGTATCACAGGTCTTTTTAAAAAAAAATCTAATTCTGTATTGCTGAGTTTTTGCTATATTGCGGGATTTTGCAATATATAGCCATTTATATAATATTTTATTTTAATTATTTTTACCTAAAAAATTTAAAACAATATAAAAATCTTAATTCAAACTTTTAAAAGAATATTAAATCAAAATAAAATACAGTATGTATTTCATCAGCGGATGAATACCATACTGTACACAATGGAAGTGTAGTATGCCACTACTGGTTGCGCAAGTTTGCCAACATGAGATTGTACACGGCACACTATTGGCTGACGGAATGAAAGAAGACCAACCACAGCACTGTGTTCTGTATCCTGGGTGCTGATTGGCTCAGTGACCATAGTATTGGTCTGTTTGCTCTCCCGCACTGTGCCCATACGTTCAGCATCTCTCCTTGTCCACTTCACATTGATGTCTGATCGCTGTGCGCAGTGTTGCTCCGTGCTGTTGTGTTTTTGTGAAATTTTCATAAAAGTTTGAATTTATTTCAAGCCCTATGATGCCACCCCAAAGTTCTGTGCCTTCTAAGGCTTCTGGCAGTGAACCCAAGCGCCAGAGGAATATACTTACCATCAAAGAAAAGATGGAACTTCTTGACATGTTAAAGGAAGGCAAAAGCTACATGGCTGTAGGCTGCCATTACGGGATCAATGAATCTACTGTTTGCTACAAAAAGAAAGACGAGAAGAATATTAGGTCTATGGCAACAACTTTTAACAAGACTGCAAAGAGGGTGGTCACTTCCTGCAGTAAGACCATTGTGAGGGTGGAGTCTGCATTGGCCCTGTGGATAAATGACTGCATGAAGAAGAATTTATCTTGCTGGATACCAACACCATCCAGATGAAGACCAAGAAACTTCATGATAGTTTTTTGGAAAGCATGGATGTTCACGACGGTGATGAGGATGAAGATGAGGATGACAACACAGAAGCAGGACTGTCAAGTGCTTCTCCCATCAGACGAACCCCATTCAGTGCCAGCAAGGGCTGGTTTGACAAATTTCAGAGATACTTTGGACTCAAGAGCGTTTCTCTGCATGGAAAAGCTGCCTCTGCGGATGTCCACTCACAACCGTTGATGGACAAAGACCTGATGGAGATGACGAAGTCAGCAAGTGAAGAAGAGGATGAGGAACAAGACGAACTACAGGTTGGAGAAGAGGAGGAGGTTGGCCTAACACTAGATAGTCTTGCAACCAAGGTCAGAATGGCCAAAGAACTTCAGCGAGTGGCTGAAGAATGGGCCCCCCCAGATGCTTCGTTCGTTGCACTTCGTAAATACAATCAAAAGTGGCATGTCAGTTTATAAAAACCTTCTCAGTCAGAAGAAAAAGTAGCGCCAGCAAGTCCCCATAACTATGTTCATCACTCGGACAAAGAGATCAGTTACACCTACGCCTTTAGTGGAAATAGAAGTTATAGCCCAGGGCGAAGATACTGCACCACCTGATGAAGCGCCTGATGAAGTGGTGCCTTCAGAAGAGCTGTGATGCTCTTCTTGGCTGTGCAGTACATTCATCTCATCGTCATCACCTTCATCGCCATCAGTACTGCACAGCTACATAATTCATGATCTTCATCATTCAAGTTGTAGTATACTTCTCTGGTGAGTACCCACATAGAATTTTATATGCTGTTAAAATTACATAGGTTTAAGAGTATAGAAAATGTTTAAGAGCATATGAAGTGTTTGTAAGAGTGTGGGAAAGGTTAATAAGAGAGCGGGAAAGATTTATAGGAGTGTGGGAAGGGTTTATAAAGCCTTAAAATATATATAAATAGTAAAATAAATATAATGCCAGTACTTTGCAGATTTTCACCTATCGCCGGGGTCTCTGGAACATAACTCCCATGATAGGTGAGGGATCACTGTATTTTTGGAAATAAATACTGTGTTTTTCAAACTATAAGACATACCTTTCCCCCTCAAATTTGGGAGGAAAATGGGGGTGCGTCTTATAGTCTGAATGTAGCTGAATTATAGTCTGAATGTTATTTATATTATTAAATATTTTATCACATTTTTTGCTTCAAAATATTCTTATTTTCCTCCTCTAAAACCTAGATGTGTCTTATGGTCTGAAAAATACGGTAGATTGGAAAGACTTTTTAAAAATACACAGTCTTTTATGCTTAATATCCACAGGGTTTGCCAAGAGTGAGCATGCTTGGGTCTCTTACTAAGACTCTGCAGGATAAACATCCCCATTGCTCCTGGGAATTTTTAGTGTTACAGGTGATGTAGTGGTTTGAATTGCCCTTTGAGTTTGAAGCTCGCCCCAGGGTATCCTAGCTTGGGGAATGTACTCAGCAGACCTTGGCAATCTGGAGCAGGTAGACTGGCTGCACTGGGGGAAGGAATGGAGTGACTGTTTACTGTCTTCTTTGTGCCAGCTGTGCCCATTCCTGTGCCTGCCTGCACAGGTCAGAGAGGCTGCAGCTGCGAAGAGGGATGCAGATGACTCCCAATGTCCCCTCTCCTAATCTGCACAAAAGCATTCTGCTGGCTCTTTGATGGCTTGCCTGGTCTGATGGGGCCAAGGCACAAGTGGCATTCTTCCAGCTGAATCTCTTTTAAATAATTGCCTAATCACCGCCATTCTTTTTCTCGTTACCACGGTGCCTTTAGAAGCCTCCATTCCTGTAAGGCCGCATATACAGAGTTCAGCCTCGGTGGTAGGCGTACTCTGATATGCTTCTGTGTCATAGGGTGGGCAGACTGGCTGCCTGTTGTACACATGTACCTGCACATCGATTATGTACTCATTTGCCCACTGTGGGTCTCTGAAATTGCAAATATGGAGGTGGGCTGGCAGTGTGTGGGTGGATGAGGGGTGGGTTGATGCGTGCTGTATGCAACAAGGGCCCCTGTTGTGTCTGCTTTTGAATGTGCAGTCTGCAGCTAATGATACCTCTTAATTAAATTGCAGTTTTGCTCTCAGTAGCTTTGCCCTATTGTCCAGGCCACTTGACCTGTCAAGCAGAGAAGAGGAGGTGTGTGTTGCCTCCCTGCTCACAGGGAGAGAAGCCTGTTCTCATTCTGAGGGCCCCTCAACTTTTCAGAGCCGCCTCAGCCTATCTCTACGCATAATCGGATGCAAATAAAACAAAGCCTTGGAGCTCTGGCAGTGCCGTGTTCTCTGTCTGCCCCGTGAGTCACTGTGCCCATGGTAATAGCTTGCCTTGTACACTGCTATCAAGTGTGTGAGTGGTTTTCTTTTTGAGAGATGACGGTTCCCAAGTGAAAGGACACTTCAGCTCTGATAAAACTTTCCTTCTATTGTCTGAGTTGTGTGTTTGTTTTCTGGCAGAGCCCACTGCTGCCTGAGCATTGTGTGCTGTGGAACATTCTCCGTTTTTACACAGCGAGGCCAGCCGGGGTCTTTGGGGGGCTCTTCCTAGTATTGCCTGAAGCGAATACCACAGCTCAATAGCAATTTACTATTGTAATCAGGGAGCAAACTGTGCAGTTTTGGCACATCGTGATAGTTATTAACTACATCTATTAGAGTTACAGTTCTAGTAACTAATATTTACAAAAGGTTCCCTGTGTAGGGGAGACCTTGCCCAGACACAAATGTCTCAGTTATTCCTAAGTGATTATCAGAAGCCCTTTGAGCCAATATTTTTTTTTTCATTGTTTAAAGATAAAGCATCAATCCTGAGAAATCAGACATCAAAAGGCCTGCTTCATGAATAACAAAATCTCGGGATATAAACCTTTGCTGAGGTTTGGAACATTTTGTGAAATTTGGGAGAAAGTTTTCCTGGGAAAAAAGAATCCAACAGACAAGTTGAAAGAGAGAGAGGAATAGAGAGAGAAGGGGGGAGAGAATCAGCAGATAAAATAAAAAGGTAATGTTTAATTGGTATCACTTAGGAAAAGTTTAAAGTTTATTCTCCCTTATGTGGTAGTAGAGTAGCTCTGTTTGATTCTCCTTGGGTGTTAAATGGGTGCAGAGGGTGTCAATGGGTGGCTTTTGGGGGTGGGGTGCAGTTGCATGTTATCCTTTAGCATAGAGATTCAACAAAACCAGCTGCTTGGGGTCGAGCAAAGCTGATAAAGGCAGAAGCATTTCTAAGCCCCACGATTGTGCCATTGTTCAAATTATGTTCCCAGACAACATTAAGACCTCATTACTGTCAGTTACAAAATAGCATCATATGCATTTTTCCTGAATCTTCCTTAGCACATGTATTTAGTGAGGTGAATTTATGGCTAAGTAGTATTCAGGGTGAAAACTGAAGGATTTTATGAACTGAAGAGTATTGTTCACTCACACATTTGTTCATGTTTTCCTTATTCATTTACTGTGCACTCACAATGGTATTGTTTTAGGTATTGTAGATAAAGCAATGAAAAGACAGATAATCTTGTGTCCCCATGAAGCTTCCATTGCTCTGGTAGAAGATCCCAAATCAGTAAATGAATAGATAAGTACATGTAAAATGATTACAGAGTGATAGCTACTATAAAGGAATAAATCATCCTCGCGGAGTGGTTATACACTGGTCATGGAAGTTCTTTCTGACTAGGTGACGTTTGACCAGAAACCTGAAATGAGGATGAGAAGAGCCATGCTCCTCCTTGGCAAGTGCTTCTTGAACATCACCTGTTCGTTACCCTGCTATCCCATGGCGTTGGGTGTTTAATCTGGCATCTGTGGAACTCTCGGGCGATGATGCTCAAAGTGTGTTTTGAGGACTAGTTGCATCAGAATAACCCTGGGTTTTTGCTTAAAATGCAAAATCCTGGGCTTCATTACAGACCTACTCAGAATTTCTGGGGTGGGGTCTTGGAATATGCCTTTTAAAGCACTCCAATGGACTAGACGAACTTTCTCTAAACATGTGCAAGATGCTGCGCATTCACGGCTGTATGTCAGATCACACTAGGTTCTTTGCCAATTCCCTCTTCCAAAAAAAGGTGAGAAGAGGAACTTAATACCTTTCCTGTGTCTCATTCCATCCCTGGAGAGAAGGCATTTGGATGTGTGTGAGGGACAACAACACATATACTCCAACAACACATAGTTATTTGTAATAGCAAAGGTGTAGGGAGGAGGGAAGACGTTCGAGATTCTGTATTCAGTACCAGGTAGGTTGGGATGAGGGGGAGCCAGAAAGATCCAGGTGAAGGTTGTGTGGGACTCAGAAATGATGGGTTAAGGGCCAATCTTAGGCCTGGACCTTTGGAGAAAAAACCCCCACCTCTCTTCCCTTCCTAGTGGTTGGATGGTAAGGTAGGTAGTTTTGGGGATGCCTTCTGCTGAAGAAATATCTTCTATTTTCCTGGTAAGGTCAAGCCAGCCCCAGTGGGGTCCAGAGGTGGAAGAGCATGGAAGGAGTGGCTGGCGTAGGCTTTAGCCTTGACTGGAGTTGTAAAGTACATGGAGAATATGTTATTTTTCCCTTTCTAATTTGTTGGCAGGCATTGATCATCAACCTCAGCAGCTTCCTGTCTTGTAATCAATCTACATGGATGCTCCAGGCTTCAAGTGACAATAGGTTGTTATTGACATGAAACTAATTGTCTCTTAAGGAGAAAGACAACACAGGTCTTAGAGGGTTGGTCACAAGCCTCTTCTAGCCCCCTTCCCTTCCCTTCCCTTCCCTTCCCTTCCCTTCCCTTCCCTTCCCTTCCCTTC
>PVJI01007164.1:0-49493 GCA_004026765.1 Micronycteris hirsuta | reverse complement strand
TATAGTGGGGTTACATCCTGATAAGCCCATTATAAGTTGAAAATACATTAAAACACCTAACTTAGAGAACATCATAAGTTAGCTCAGAACATGCCCAGAACACTTCCATTAACCTCTGGTTGGGCAAGATCATCTACCATAAAGCCTATTTTATAATAGAGTATTGAGTATCTCATGCCATTTAATGAATGCTGTACTGAAAGTAAAAACAATAGTTGTATGGCTACTCACCATTAACAAACACAGCTATGAGCATGTTGGGCCTGAAGAATGTTTAAAGCATTGAACTAAAATTAATTTAATCATGAAAGAGTATCATACTACACAGAGACCAGGAAAGATCAGAATTCAATTTCTGAAGTGCAGTTTCTACTGAATGTGTATCACTTTTGTACCATCATAAAGTAAAAAAATTGTAAGTCAAATCATTTCAATCTGGAGACCATCTCTCTCTCTCTCTGTATATATGTATACATTTGTGTGTGTGTATATATATGTATACATATTAATGGTCAGGTAGTGGTAAGTACTATGGATAAAAATAAAACAGAGGAGTGGGATGAAGGGTACCAGGTTATTTTTTTAAAAGACAGCTTCTTCATGCAAGTGACATTTAGTAAAGCCCTGAATGAACTGAGGTTGTAAGCTATGTGGATATCTCAATGGCAGGAGATGAGAGAGATTTCTAGTTGAAATGCTAATCAGTAATGAGTGTGAAATTGACAGGAGAGACATCTGAGCCATACATTTCTTGGCATTCAAGTACCAAAAACGTAGACAAAGCTGAATGAAGGGCAGCTTAATGAGAAAGTATAACTTCAAGATGATGACCATTCCATATTCGGCATAACCAAATCATAGGAGTCATGAGATAAGTTTGTAGACTCAAGATTCTATGTGATTAACTGAATGTGAACTACCCATGATTCATTTTTTTAAAAAGATTTTATTTATTTATTTTTTAGAGAGAGGAGAAGGGAGGGAGAAAGAGCAATGTATGGTTGCCTCTCACATGGCCCTCACTGGGGACCTGGCCTGCAACCCAGGCATGTGCCCCGACTGGGAATCAAACCGGGACCCTCTGGTTCCCAGCCCGTGCTCAATCCACTGAGCTACACCAGCTGGGCCCATGATTCATTTTTAATTGCATAACAATAAGTTTTTGAGTCCTTGCTATGTGCCTGGCATTGTTCTAAGTGCTTAATATGTGTTAACCTTACTTAATTATCACAGCAATACTTTGGGGTAGATTGTTATTGGCTCCATTTTACAGATAAGAAAAATGAAACACAGAGAGGTTAAGTAACTTGCTCAAAATTACATATCGGTTAATGGCAGAACTGGGATTCAAATCCAGGTAGTCTGACTCCGGGACTGTTCTCTTGTGTCTCAGCTTTACTGTGTAATGTGGTAATTTCTTGTAGCTTTAATCTTTATGTTCTTATTTTTGCATTTCCTGATCTATGACTCATCCTTTGGTTTGTAGCTGCATTTCCTTGAGGAGATTTAGAATTGTGGTTTGAAAAGACAGACTCAATACTCAGTCTATTTGACTTTCAATACAGGCTCTTGAGAATCAAAAAAGGAGGAAAGCTGAGGATAGATTTTTGTACCATCACACTAGACTGGAAAAAAAGACAGACAGCATCAGGTCACGTGGGAGGAGCTGTGGCGGGCAGGGCTGAGCAGGGATGGCTGGAAATGCTGGAAAGCCCATGGTGAGTGTATTGAGATGCTGCCGAGCAGCATCAGTGGTGTTACCAGAGAAGCCCATGGGAGTACAGCCAATCCCACAGTTTTCTAGCAGGTAAGAGGGTGTACGTAGCTAGTGGCTTAAGTAGAGGAACTGAAGAACCAGACTTGCTGTTCAAGGGTCATCGACTGTCGGCTGCCTATATGTTGCCTATGAATCATTCAGTAGAAGAAGTTGTACCTGTTTCCAGAGAATTTGTTGAATTGTACTCAAATGGTCCTGAGGGCAGAGTCACCTTGTCCCCTACTCTTCGGTGGCTCAGTGGCAATGGTGATGTAGAAGAGAAAGCCCGAGTTCTGGAATTTGACGGTGTGTGTGAGAGAGAGCTGGCATGGTAAAAGCAGTGCATTGCAAGTATATTAGCCAGTATCACGTAAGAGGGAATGGAAGATTGATTTCCTGCAGTGATATCACACGGCAGAAGGAAACAAATGTAGATACTTGTGTTCTGGAGATTGGAAGATTTAGAGGAAGGGTTGGAATCCCAAGAGCTACTGAATTTCTGCAAGCGTGAAAAGTGAATTCTCAATAAATACCAAAAAGAGCTCATTTTATTTTTTCTCTCTGTGTTTGCTTTTTATTGAGTGCTATTAGATTATCAGTGGGACCATGAGCGGCAGGCGTTGCTGGCGGTGGGGGCGGGTAGCTCATTGTTAGGCGCTGGGCCAAGGACCTAGTGGACACTAAATAATATTTGTTGAATGAGTGGAGGCTGAGCCCTATATTAGCAAATAAAAATACCTTAAAATACTCTAAAAATTTAAAGTTTCTTTCCACATTAGATGTTGCTGTGCTAGCTTGCTTGTTTGTTATAGACCTGTTTCCTTTTGGAAAATTATAAACTGAACAAAAATACATAGCATTTAAGAATACCAGCAGTACTCTCTTAGAAAATGTAATAATACAAAATATTTCATTTACATTATCAACAAAACTAGAAAATATCTAAGAATTGCTATGCATACTCTATATAACACCTTTTACAAGAATCTTACAAGCCATCAAAAGACACAAACAAAGACTGAATAGAAAGACAAATTTCAAGAGTAGGATTAAAAGACAGGCAAAAATAAAACCGTCTCAACAATACCAAGTGTTCATAATGGAACTGTGAAACAGGAACTTGCACACACAGCCTGTGGGAAAGTAAAGCTGTGTAACCACTTTAGAGAGCAATTGGCATTATTGTAGTAGTGATAAATTGGAAAGAACCTAAATGTCCATTAATGGATAAGTAAATGGATAAATAAGCTCCGGATGTATTTATACAATGGATCAAAACCACATAGCAATTAAAGATGAATAAACTATATTTATATGTATCAATATCACATTGATTATATGTCAGAATATAATGATGTTCAGTAAAAAAAATTGAGTTATATAGATACATACAATACAATGACATTGATATAAACTAAAATACAACATAATATAATACATTCTTTCTGATCAGCTATAGTATGAAAAGATAAAGTACATAGGCAGACTGGTTTTCTCTGAGGGGGGAGTAAAGGATGCGAGAGGAGGGAGGGGAACAGAGGAACTTGATTTATCAGGTCTGTTTCTTTTTTTTTTTTTTAAGATTTTATTTATTTATTTTTAGAGAGAGGGGAAGGGAGGGAGAAAGAGAGGGAGAGAAACAGCAATGCATGGTTGCCTCTCACATGGCCCTCACTGGGGACCTGGCCCGCAACCCAGGCATGTGCCCTGACTGGGAATCAAACTAGGACCCTTTGGTTCCCAGCCCACGCTCAATCCACTGAGCTACACCAGCCGGGCCATCAGGTCTGTTTTTTGTATACACCAAGTAATGTGAACATTTAAAAATAGTGGGTGATGGATACGCAGGTAATTGTTATATTATTCTGCCTATTAAATAACATCACAGACCATTTTTAAAATGAAAACATATACAGATATCTAACCCATTGTATTTTTATAACTTACTTCTTTTTTGGGTAGCAAGTACATTATGGATTAAAGTCCTTTGGCTAGGTCTTCTCCAGATGAAGTAACAATTACATAAATATAAAAAAATAGCATGACTAATTGGCAAGGTGAAAATAAATAATATATACCTAGGAACAATAATAGAAAATAAAAAAGTATCTTTAAAAATATCTTATTAATCCAAAAAGGACACTCTTAAAAAATTTTGCTTTGTAATTGACAGAGAAATATGCCCTGTATAATCACAAAAGGCAAAACTCTTTGTGAGAAGACCGCAGGGAGAGATTGTGCATCGATATAAAAAAGACTCCCATGCCCTGGTTGCTGTGTCCTGTTTGGCCGTGCGTTTGACTCCCAGTCAGGGTACATACCTGGTCCAGGCATGTAGGGGAGGCAACCCATCGGTGTTTCTTTCCCACATTGATGTTTCTCTCTCTCCCCCTTCCTCTTTCTTTCTAAAAGCAATGAAAAACTGTTCTTGGATGAGGATATAAAAATAAAATAAATATAAAGAAGACTTTCTAATTGCTAGTGGCTTAACAGCTCCAGAATTCACCTGTTCTTTATGCCACAGCCCAACACAAATGGGGTAAGTCTCCCAGGCAGCACTCATGGGCGATACCAGGTGTCCCGCCTCCTTTCCTCTTGTGCTGCTACCTCATCAACATGCCGTGATTGCCAGTAAAGGAGAAGAGGAAGCACGTTGGGTCACGCGTTCAGGCCAGGAAATAGTGGTCATCGTTCCTTCCATCATTAGATTGGCTCAGTCCCAACCCTGCGACCTCAATATCACTGCAAGGGAGGCTGGGGAGGGCAGTCTTCCAGCATGGCCAAGAAGAGGATAAAGAACGGGATTCGAACACATGACACTGCCTCTGCTAGAGATGTTAAAGCAGAAGAGAGTGAAAAGGTAGAGATTTTTATTTCATTTATTTTATTTTTACAAGGTCAACTTCACTCCCTTCCCTCAAGGGGAAGATAGTATCAGCCATAAATTGCTTCCTGGAATAAGTTCCCGTTGTAATAGGAGGATAGAAGGCCAAAGGGACAACATAGTTAGAGAACTTAGAAAAACCTAATACGTTTGAGTCAGCAGGACCTGATGGCTTGCCCTGTAGGATACTGAATGAATTTTCAACTTTCATCTTAGGGCTATTAGCCAGTGTTTCCCCCAAATCACAGAGGATTAGAAAAGACCCAAGGATAGCAAAAGGGTAAATGAGGTGCCCATCTCCAAAGGAAAGACAGGATGACCTGGAAATTTCAGACCTGTGAGCTCAACATCAATACCTGAGAAGATCTTGGAATAAATCATCAAATAATCAATTGTGTAACACCTGAAAGGACATAAAATACTAAGTAGCAATCAGTAAAGCTTTGTAAAGAGCAAAGAGTGCCAGGCCAATTTCACTTCCTCCCGTGATTGTGAGAGGCTACATACACCAGGGGAATCGATAAATGAAATCTATCTCAATTTTAGTAAAGATTTTGATTTTTTAAACTGGACATTGTCTTTGACGTGTAGAGAAGTGTGTTTCTATCTACACCTCCGGTAGAGGCAGGAAGGTTTCGGTGCAAGGGGAGTTACCGATGGCCTGGTATCAATCGGGGGGACATACTGAGTGCTGTCCCAGAGGTATTGGGGCAGGATCCATCCTACTCAATAACTGTATTGATGGCCGGGAGGAGGGAATTAAGACCATTCTCATTAAATTTGCAGCTGGCACTAAACTAGGTGGCTTGTTGTTGCTCTGCAAGACAGAAATAAAATTCAAAATGGCCTTGACTTGTTGAGAAAACGGCTCTACAAAATTGGGATACATTTCAATGGGGACAAGTGTAAAGTGGCACAGTTGCCCCCACAGCCCTAGAACAGTGCCTCGGGCATACTTGGTGCTCAGCAAATATCTGCAGTGCCCTCCTTGTGGGGCTGTTGTGAGGATCAAAGTGTGATAATGATGCGGAAGTGCTCTGTAAATCACAAAGTGCCCTATAAACGGTAAAGGTCTGCATCAATGCAAGGAAAGTTATTATTAAGAACAAGGAAATATGTCCTGGGAGGCAATGTTAAAGGGACTGGCACTGTTTAATCAAGAGAAGAGAAGTGATGATCTCACGTGTGACCATTTTATAAAGGTTTTTTACAAAAGAAATGATGATTTCTGTTTGCGTCAAGGAAAATGGATTTTCATGATACAAAATAGATTATAGAAGAGTGGGGTCTCTGCGGGTCCCTGTTATATCCCCGGTGTTGAGAGCAGGATTTGACATAAGTATACACACAACAAATATTTATTGAATGAGTGAATGTCAGGGACACAAAATATTTGCCAGAATTTGGGAAGTCATTATTCTCAGAGATCTTAAAAAATAGGGTGACTTATGCTAGAAGACAAAATGATCTTTCCAACATTGATTTCATGATTCTATGTAAGTAAAAAAAAAAAGTAAAAATACGTACGATACAGTCTCACTCTATCCTTGGCTTTGGTTCTGTAACTGTTGGTGTGTGAGATTATTGGTGAGAGGGGAAAGGAAACACAATCTTACTGATTCCAGAGCCGTCTTTACCTACAGAGCCCTGCAAAGGGAAAAAGGAAGAGGAAAGCAGGTGCCCCTCAAGTTTCCTGCTAACATTGGGTCGGTCTGTTTCCTGCATCTCAGGTGTTTGCCGGCATGCAGGCCTTCTAGAACATGGCTGTGGAAGCCATAATCAGTGCTTGACGCTGGGACAGTCCCTCTTGACTCTGCTCTGAGGCTTGGGAGGGGGCAAGGTCAGTCCTTGCCCCCATTGCTGGGGTCTTTATTCCTGATAGTCTCAGTTGAGATTCTAGGCTGATTTTTCACTACTAAAGCCTATTTTTAAAACAAATTAGTACAATATTAAGATATATCTTGTTTAAATGATATGCACTATTTAGTTTTTAAGTAAAGCCATAAATTTTACCCAGTGTTCTAGAAACATGCCCAGAGGGGTCATTCTAGGGGCAGTCAATCCAGATGGCTTCCTTGCAGCATCTGATGTTATCCTCAGTGGCTTTGGGCTGGTGGTGTCCACTGCCTTTCTCAGCTGCTGGTAAGAGGGTAAGCTGACCGTGTATTGAACCATGTAATCAAAGGCAGGGGTTCTTAATTTGGGGCCCGTGATGGGTCAGTGACTCCCATGTGGCCAAGTACATTTTCCTGTGTATACGGGTATGTGCTTTTTCCTGGGAGAAGGTCAATTGGTTAAGAAAGACTATCCTGGGGTTTTAGGAGAAAGTTAGAGTATTTCTACAAAGATGAAAGGGATGGCAGAGAAAGGGCATTGGTACAGTTTGTGGTGTGGGGAGTAGCTATGCAGGGGGCTGTTTAAACATGGGAGTCAGATGGGTAGTCATTTGTCACCTGAGACATCTCTCCATTGGCAGCAAAATGCCAGCCAGAGCTGGTGGAAGTGTCGGCCAGTCCCAAGAGGATGGATGCTAGTACAAGGTGAGGAGAATGTACTTCAGTCCCAAACCTAGAAGTGTGCATAAAATTATTTTATTTTTCAAAATGATGTAATTCTATTAGAACCCTCATCCCACTGTACTAATAGGAAGCAATCTCAATTATTTCAGAGTTTCTCTCCATCTAGAGCCGTGACAAGGTTCTCAAGGACTGACAAACATCAAGGCATAGAGAGACCCTTTGGAGGTTGATCATATCTTCATAAGTCATTGATGAAATGTCTATTGTTCAGTCTATGTCAGGCAAATGGGCAAGGTAACCTGTTAGAATTAGGGGCCTTACCAATTGCACCCATGTGAGGCAGGCATGGGGTCTTGATGGGAGAGCTATAACTCAGATGAATCTGACACCAAGGAGTTTTGGGGTATCTAAGGACTGGGTCTGATTAATAAACAAGCAAAGGAATGTAGGGAGATTGTGTGAACCCAGCAGTCAAGACTGGGCTGATGGCTAATCCAAGGTGATCCTGGAGAAGTAGGGTGGGCTGAGATGGGGTAGTCTGGCCCTCATGCAGAACTGGCTCTGGAATTAGGGTAAAACTGAGTCTGGAGTGAGGAACAGTATAAGCTTCCCTATGAAGGGTTGGGGGAGGCCAAGGCCAAAGGTGTGACCACAAATACTAGGAAGAACCTCTACAGGCTTGACAAGCTTGGATTTACTTTGAACTGCAATGCCTCCATTTAAGAAAAAAGTAATGTGTCAACCTGCCTCAAACTTCAGTTCTTGCTTTTCTCCAAGTATTGGATAGAAATATTTCAGTTTGAAACATTAAAAAATAACCTTTTAAACTTCAAGTTTTCTGTCTATAGTGAGGAGAATTTTTGGCTATAAATACACATCAAATACATTGGGGCCAAATGGTATGACCAACGGTGGCAAAATACAGAGCAAATCATCAAGACATCAAGAGTAACGATGGTGTTTGTAGTGCACCTTGAACTCCTTGAATGTTACAGTAGTACTGATTATTGCTACCTTCATCGTTATTGTATAAAGAAAATGAAAGCCAGCTGAATGAAAATGATGCCTTTATTCAAGTTGCCTATCACTTAAAGAACTTACCCTGGGGAAGTTTCACAAACCCAGGGTAAACTAAGGCAAGCGAACATTAAGCAATTAGTTCCAAGTCCATTCAGGACTCGTCTATGGAAAAGAGATCAAGTCCAGTGTTCCTAATTCCCAATGTCATCCTTTCATTGGGTATTAAATGCCACTATTCCCCCTCCCCCCATCTAATAACGTGTAATCGTTTCCAAATACGTGTTCTCTTTTTTCTTAATTTACTCCTCTTTCCCTGTTCCTTTTCTCTCAAACAAGAATCATCCCTATTAGAGTAATATTTATATTTTTAGCCTTACTTTGCAGTTGGGGAAATGGTGACTGAGAGCTTTGGCAATGCCCTTGTCTGAGGCAGGATAAGGGGCAAATGTTCCTGGGATTTATTTTCATCCTTAGATGCCCCGATTATATAATATTCAGAGCGATATCCTCTGGAAAGTGTCTCTCTTGGAAGCTTCTGCATTTAGAACGACTTTCTCCACTTAAAAAAAAGATGTTAAAAATCCCCTTTCAACCAGTAAGTATCCCAGATGTAATTTCATTTCCATTTAAATAAACTAGGGTTGGAAATTTTAGGGTGGATCTGTTCGGAGGCCTGGACACATGAGGGTAGCTGGGGAAATACATATTAGAAGGACAGGGGAGATGAAAGGGGAACTTCATGCCCTAATGGTAAATATGACTTGCCATTAAATGGTAAAAATGACTTACTGTAATGTATTTCCATTCCAAGTTTATCTCGCCATTCTCACCAGAGCAATTTCTGCAGGGATTTAGTTTTCTCCCAACTGCTGTTAGTCTTGATTTTTCTGTAACAACACCAGCACCAACCACAGAATCAAAACGTACTACTGTTTTCTGAGGCACAGAAAAATTAAGTTTTCCTAATTTAAAAAGCTAATTTCCCCACATCCACACAGCTAATGTGAGAGACAGAATCCAAACAGGCAGTTGGCTCCAGGGTCTTTAATCTTCACTTTTGAGAAGCTGTTCTCTTGGTGACTTTGGAAGCCACCTAGTCTCTTCCCTCTTCTCCATGCCCAATTTATGCTTGGGTCTTTGTGATTTTTCCTTCACAGCATTTTCTCACACACCCTTTTCTTTCTATTGGAGATACTATTAAGACAATATCTGTACTACTTTCCTCTGGCCTCTAGGCTCTTCTCTAATCTAGGTGGCATATTTTGCTCCCAACATAGTCCTCCTCTGAACACAGGTCATACATGGTTCCCATTGTGACATTTACAGAGGAACACCTCTTTCCTGGCACTGCAGACTTTCACATGGCACTGACCTGACTCTAACTGTCTCTCTCCCGTTGCCCCTGAATGCAGCCCCTGCTGCAGCAAGTCTAGGAATGCACCGAATCCACCATATGCATTCCTGTCTGTGCCGTTGCCCCACCCGCTGGGAGACTCTGTTATCCTTCTCATCACAGCCGTAAATCCATTTGTTCTTCAAAGCTCAGCTGAAGTCTCGGCTTCTCTTTAAACGTCCCTCTCTCAACTTCCACAGCGCTTATTTATCAACATTGTAGTGTGTTTTTCTTAAAATTCTCTTTGGGACTATTGAAACTTGGGTCTGAGATGAAAAAGAATGCTTGATTATGAAAAGCTCCGTATTCAGATGTGGTTTCTTCCTCTATGGGGAAAAGACAGCCGTCGTTGTCATGATAATGTTGAAGATTCAGACAATGATTGTGTATTGGTTCAAAAGATTTCATGAGTCAAAAGTTAACTTTGCATTGGTGCCCACGCTTGATACAACTGGATAGACCCAAATGGAAGACTGTTCTGATTTATTAAACTTTTTCCTCCTAAGTTAGATAGGTATTTGAACACGTAGTACCAGTAACTAGTCACCCTCCCCTCTGCCTACATTTTGAGAAAAAATAGCCATTTTGAGAAAATGTCCCTGTTTCTGAGGCAATGGGAAAGAACTGCAGTGGAAAGCCAGTTCTCTGATAGCCAGACTGGGGACACATTTTAAGTTCTGAGCCCGGGTCACAGGCAGGAACTGCTGCAGTTTATGTTTCCTCCAGTCTGTCAAAGCAATGCCCCGGGGTTTAACTTTATTGTCAGCATCCCCTGGGAAGGGAGAGATGGAGATCTTTGAGGCTGAGTTTTACTCATAGTCTTTGTAGTGTTAGTAATCTTTTAAAAAGAGATATGGGTGGTCTCCATCTCTAGATTTCTCTTTCCGTCATGGTAGAAACGATATGTTAAACCTTTGTACATCTAGCATAACTTTAGTACAGTGCTTTGTATGCAGGCACTAGGTACTCAATAGATACATTTGTTGATAATGGCCATATCAACAGATCTTATCTTCTTTTCAATCCAACTTATATTTCATGATCTTCATGCTTGCAGAAACCTTGTTTAACTTTAGATACTATCCTTGTGTGCTTTACATGCCTTGGGAAGCATGATTTCTATCATTTTCTTAGGCACTGTGTGAACGAGAGCACAGAGCCACCTGCATCAGCTTTCACATGAGAATCCAAATTCCTACAATTAGTGAAGATGCATAATTGTGTACTCACCGAAAGTGTGCACACTGTGAGAAGGCATATAGAATTCATAAAGATTCACAGGTAAATGTTAGTGAACTAAAAATTCCTATGAGAAGTTTGGTGAAAGATGCCATAGGAAAGGAGTTTGGACTCTGAAAGCAAGTTAGAAAGCAACTTGGTTGACTTGGGAGAATTTTGGAAGTTATATAACTTCAAGGTGTGTGTATATGTATATATGACTAAAATAAAGGCTGTACATTTAAAGGAGGTTCAGAGTGGCTCTGTGTGTGACTTTTTAGTTTTCTTTTTAGTTCTCACCTAAGGAGGTTTTTTTATTGCTTTTCAGAGGACAGGACAGAGGAAGGGAGAGAATGAAACATCAGTGTGAGAAAGAAGCATTGATTGGCTGCCTCTTGTATGCACACTGACTTGGAATTGAACCCGCAATCTAGCTATGTGCCCTGACAAGGAATCAAACCTACAACTGTTTGGTTATGGGATGACACTCCAAGCAACTGTGCCACACCGGTCAGGCCTGTGTGGGGCTTTTTAAATTGAGCTCAGTGACTGGGAATGAGATGTGTCCAGGTGTGAGCACCTGAGTGCCCCATGAGGCTGGCTCATTTGTGGCAGGCCTTGGCTGTCTGCCATGGTGTCTGCTGACCTTGAGATATGTTTAAGAATTGATGTTTTTATTCCTACAAAGCATTTTGAAATTTGAGTGAAAATTTTCTTGAAACATGTCTTCAAAGCTGATATGGATTTATACATTTATTATTTCTAGCTGATAGATTTCTGGTGTGGGTTTGTTCATTATTCATTAATGAATTAATTTGTTAATTGATGAATTCATTCAATAGGTATAAAGTATGTGTTAAACTCTGAGGCTACAAAATATGAATAAGTTCAGGCTTTCCTTAAGAATTTTATTAGCTAGAAGAAATGCTCTAAAATGTTACAGATGCTGATCAAAGTAGGTATGGGATTCCTGTGTCAATGAAAGAGAAGGAGGGGGAGAGAGAGAGAGAGTCTGGCCCCTGGGGTGTGGGGATGGCCAGAAAGAAAATTCAATGAGGAAGAAATCCTTGAACTGAACTTTAAAAAGACAATTGTCAGACAGACACATGAGCAGGCCCATGGAACAGAGGGGAGAAGGCATTCCAGGCAGAGGGTGAAATAAGAGAAAAGACAAGAAGCTGTGACCGGCTAACCTGCACAGGGGCCCTCACTCGGTTTGGTACGGCTGAAGAGTAAGAGAGGTTGGAAGAGGTATCTATCTGAGCCAAGCTCAGAGGGCCTGTGTGCCCGACTTGGGAGTCTGTACTTTGCCATTTAGACACTGGAAAGCTTTTTATTTATTTATTTTTTTAAAAACTAAACGACATATTTTATTCACATTTTCACCAGCTTCTACTAATGTCCTTTCTTTGTTCCAGGATCAGGTTAGGATCCCACATTACATTTAGTTATCACATCTTTCTTTCCTCCAATTTGTGACTGTTCCTCAATCTTTCTTTGTTCTTCATGAACTTGATACTCTTGAAGAAGTATGGGTCAGGTGTTTGTAAAATGTCCCTGGATTTGGGTTTATCTGATATTTTCTCATGATTAGACTGGGACTATGGATTTTTGGGGTGAAGTCGCTCTGTCAGTGCATCATATAAAAGGATACATCAGATCACTGTGACTTGTTACTGGTGTTGTTGACCTTGACTGCTTAACCAACTCAGGTTACTCCCCTGTAATATTACTATTTTTCCCTTTTCATACTTTATTTGTTATGAACTGAATGTTTTGTCCTCCACAATTCACATGTTGAACTCCTAAACCCCAAGTGATGGTACTGGGAAGTGAGAGGCCTTTCGGAGGTGATTATATCATGAGGAGGAAACCCTCATGAATGGGATTAGTGCTTTTATTTATTTTTATTTTTTTAGCAAAGCATTATTGTTTTTTTTAACTTATTTATACTTTTTAAAATTTTATTGATTATACTATTACAGTTGTTCCATTTCCCCCGCTTTGTTCCCCTCTGCCCTGCACGCCCCCTCTCACCTGCATTCCCCGCTTTAGTTCATGTCCATGGGTCATATATGTAACTTCTTTGGCTTCTACATTTCCTATACTATCCTTAACCTCTCCCTGTCTACCTGTTACCTACCATTTATGCTACTTGTTCTCTGTACCTTTTCCCCCTCTCTCCCCATGCACTCCCCTGCTGATAACCCTCCATGTGATCTCCATTTCTGTGGTTCTGCTCCTGCTCCAGTTGTTTGCTTAGTTTTTGTTTTTGTTTTAGTTTTAGGTTTGGTTGTTAATAACTGTGAGTTTATTGTCATTTTACTGTTCATATATTTTGTCTTCTTTTTCTTAGATAACTTCCTTTAACATTTCAGATAATAAGGGCTTGGTGATGATGAACTCCTTTATTAACTTGACCTTATCTGGGAAGCACTTTATCTGCCCTTCCATTCTAAATGATAGCTTTGCTGGATAGAGTAATCTTGGATGTAGGTCCTTGCCTTTCATGACTTGGTATACTTCTTTCCAGCCCCTTCTTGCCTGATAGGTCTCTTTTGAGAAATCAGCTGACAGTCTTATGGGAACTCCTTTGTAGGTAACTGTCTCCTTTCCTCTTGCTGCTTTTAAGATTCTCTCCTTATCTTTAATCTAGTCTAATGTAATTATGATGTGCCTTGGTGTGTTCCTCCTTGGGTCCAGCTTCTTCGAGACTCTTTGAGCTTCCTGGATTTCCCGGACGTCTATTTCCTTTGCCAGATTGGGGAAGTTCTCCTTCGTTATTTGTTCAATAAGTTTTCAATTTCTTGCTCTTCCTCTTCTTTTTGTGGTACCCCTATGATTCAGATGTTGGAACATTTAAAGATGTCCTGAAGGTTCCTAAGCCTCTCCTCATTTTTTTGAATTCTTGTTCTTTCATTCTGTTCTGGTTGAATATTTCTTTCTTCCTTGTGGTCCACACTGTTGATTTGAGTCCCGGTTTCCTTCCCATCACTATTGGTCACCTGTATATTTTCCTTTCTTTCACTAAGCATAGCCTTCATTTTTTCATCTAATTTGTGACCATATACAGCCAATTCTGTGAGCATCCTGATTACCGGTGTTTTGAACTGTGCATCTGATAGGTTGGCTATCTCTTCATTGCTTAGTTGTATTTTTTTCTGGAGCTTTGATCTATTCTTTCATTAGGACCATTTTTTTTTTTTGTCTTGGCATGCCTGTTACATAGTAAGGTGCAGAGCCTTAGGTGTTCACCAGGGCGAACCCATGTGGTTGTGTTGTGATGCTGTATGTTGGGGAGGGATCAGAGAGGGAACAATGCTGCTTGCTCCACTCTCTGCTGGGTTTCAGTCACTTCCCCTTTACCCACAATCAAATTTGGCCCTTCTGTTGCTGATTCCCGGGTTGGTGGTCTTGTGTATGTTCAAGGACCCTGTGGGTCTCTCCAATGAACTCTCCTGTGAGGCTGGGAGTTCCTCCCACTGCCGCAACCCCCAAAGGTGTTTTCAATTGGTGGTTTGAGGCTTTATTTCCCCGTGCTGGAGCCCTGGGTTGCGTGGTCTGTCTTGTTCCCTAGTTGTTCCGCCTGATTTATCTGCACACGAATACAGGACCACCTAGTCTGCAATCCGCTGCCTCGCTGGGCCCTCCAGCTGCCACCTTGCTGCGAGTCCTCTTCGCCTGGCTGCCGTCTCTGTCTCTTCTACCAGTCTGGAAGAATATTTCTTCTTTAACTCCTTGATTGTTGGACTTCCATACAGTTCAATTTTCTTCAGTTCTGGTTGTTTTTTGTTTTTAAATTTCTTGTTGTCGTTTTGGTTGTGCAAGGAGGTACAGTGTGTCTACCTGCACCTCCATCTTGGCCGGAAGTCTCCTGTGCTTTTATAAAAGAGACCCCAGAGAGCTCTCTTGCCCATTCTGCCACGTGAGAGGACACATGAGAAGACAGCCTTATATGGACCAGGAAGTGACTTTCACCAGATACCAAATTTGCCTGCATCTTGACCTAGAGCTTCCCAGTCTCTTGAACTGTGAGAAATAAATTTTTGATGTTTATAAGGCACTAAGTTTATGATACTCTGTTATAGCAGCCCAAACTATTCTTCAAGAGTGAGTCACTAAGTCCAGCCTGCATTCAAAGAGAGGGGACTTAAGTTCTACTTCCTAGAGAGAGAGGTATCAAAGAATTTGTGGACATATGTTAAAACTACCACAGTAATTAGTAAGTATTATTGTTTCTCCTTAATGTTTCACCTTCTAATTTTAGTATTCATCAGTGGATCTTGCCTGCAGCCATGATTAATGTGATGTTCCTCTGGTAATTTTCTATTTTTTCTTATTCTCTTTACATTTATTAATTTGAATTACTCTATAAGAAAGATTTGTTTTTTTCTTATTTGTTTATTTATTTGCTCATTCAATCTTTTATTTACATCACTATAGACTCATAGATGCTTATTACTTCTTTGGGTAATTTTCAGTTATAAACAATACTGTTGTTATTTATTCTATTTCTCAAATTATTCTAGCTTTGGCCACAGGGAATTCCTTCTGGCTGCCTGCTGTGTTGTTTTGCCTCCCCCCGCCCCTGCCCCAATTGTGAGTATGTGTCTCAGAGTGTGTTTTGAGCACTTCCTTGCCTTCTGACAAGATGCTCGAGGCTCATATTGTATTTTTCTTGTCTCAGCTCTACAATCAGCTATTTCTCCAATGAACCCTGGTTGTTTTTATTGGAGAATGGTATTTGGAAACCAATATTTAGGTGTTTGGTGTGCTTGTTGCTACATTTCACTGCTTCTAAGTTTTTAAGTAGAGGAATAACGTTAACTATAATTAGAACATTCCCTGGCCGGTAATTGGCAAGAAGTAGCTCGGGAGTCAGGAGGATGAGTGATCTGGTGAGAAATGAGGTCCTGAACCTTGGCAGTGGTGGCCTTGCTGAAAAGGAGGGTAGGAACTTTGTGGATTACCTAGATATTGGTCTCCAGCAGACCTGGCCTGAGTTCTGCTCTGCTACTTGCTGGCCGTGTAAACTTGGACAAGCCATTCAGCCTTTCTTTGCCTTAGTTTTCTCATCTAGAAAAAGAGGCTAATAATACTTGTTGGAGTCAACTGAAACAAAATGTGGAAATCTTTGGTAATGGCCAACTGCATCACAATGTGAGGAATTTAAGTTTATTGCTAAAATGCTGTTCAGCTTTTCTTTTCTCTTTTTTGGTAACGAAGGACCTAGCACCTTAGAGAGGCAAGGAAGCATGTGCTCTGTCATGGGACAGGCAGGAGAGAGAGGCCTGGAGAAGGGCTAACAAACACCCAGCCATCTGGGAGCTGCAGATGGAAAGCGTGTGTTTGCTCCTGCACACCCCAGTTCACGCTTGGGATACCCAGTGTCACTGTAACTGGAGATCGGGTGCTTAGCAGGTAACTATTAGGTCATAGTGGGGGGCCTAATCTGATAAGATTGTGGTTTTATAAGAAGAAGAGGAGGGAAGAAGGGAGGGAGGGAGGGAGAGAGAGAGACAGACAGAGAGAGACAGACAGAGAGAGAGAGAGATATCTCTGGCATGTGACGACACAGCAAGAAAGCACCATTTGTAAGCCACAGAGTCCTCAGTAGGAGCCGAATTGGCTGACTCTTTGATCTGGGATTTGTGGCCTCCAGAATTGTGAGGAAATAAATTTCTGCTATTTGAGCCACCCAGTCTGTGGTATTGTGTTATGGCAGCCTGAGTGGACTTGTTATAAATCAGAAATCTGTAGGCCCCATGCAAGCAGAGCAGAACGGAGCCACCGAGTATGTTCAAGACAGCCATGACCATGAAGGCTGACAGCTGAGGAAGTGCATGTGCCTGAAAACTTATACATAGTTCCTGTTGGTGCTGAGGCTTTAACTCGGCACCATGAGCCCACAGAAGAATGTTCATCAGGAATGTCTGCCTTCACTGGGGCATATAAGGTCACTGAGTATATTTCTCCTCTTGCCTACAAATTAGGATCTGTGGTCTTGCAATGGCTCTCTCTGATTTGTGCTTTGCACTCCCTGGAAAACATAACAGTGTGCTCCAGCATGCTCTGTGGAAGGCATGGACAGTATTGTCCTTGATGCGAGTGGCCTTGCTGTTAGCCAGCCAAGCATGTCTTCTGGAACTTAAATAACATATTCCAAACCATTTTGGAGCTGTCAGGGGGAGCTAGAGATTGGGTATTTGCTCTGCTCTGTTCTATTGCCTTTGCCTCCAACTTTTTGCTTCACTGGAGTGGGCCCCAGCCAAGCTGTCTCATAGGTGAGACACTTCTTTCTCATTTGATCCCCGCCCCCCCTTTTCTGCTATCCCTCTAGGGGCCTCTCCTATGCCCCTCGGTTCTTCCTTGGTTGGCCACCCCCAGAGTCTCACTTCTTCTTGGGCTGATGGTCAGTCCTCCCTCTCTCTCTGGCTCCCTACTACCTCTCAGGAGGCTGAGGGTGCAATGGGAGGAGGGGAGAGGAGGAAAGGTGACTTCACAGTGTTAGGGTGAAGTCTTTGCAAAATCATTAAATCTTTTCTGTTCCTAGGCTAACAATTCTCTGGGGAACTAGGCTGAAAAGGGTCTCTCCCCTTCAGTCATTTCAGTTCAGTATGTGTAAATCTCAGGAGGAGGGAGAGGGGGAGGAAATAAATACATTATTTCTCAGGAAAAATATAATACCTAATATTTGAGTATGTTCAATGTTCTAAATATGAAATATTCTCTGTAATCCCTTTATGCAGACACCATTATTATTCCCATTTTACCAGTGGGAAAGCTGAGGCTCAGAGAAGTGAAAGAACTTACCCATGTTCTCATAGCCGGTAAGTGGCAGAGCAGGGTCTGACCCCAGAGCCATAATTAAATCATGCATGCTAATACGTTTACTAAAGAGCCTTTCCTGATATTGGAAACATCTGAGAAGGTTGAGGATGAGCAGGTGCTGGTGCGAGAAGACACGTGTACGGGACAGAGATGGGTAAATGACAGTCTGTGGCATAACCAAGGCTTGGCTGGAGAGAGGGCCCCACCGTGCTGCGGACACCATGACCCCACTTCCTGCATGGCTGGCCATCACTCCTAAGCTTACCTCCTTTCCTCATACAACCTGACGACTACTTTTCCGCAGCTGCTCCTTTAGTTTAACTCTCCCCTGTAATCTGGTGTGCTACATAATTTAGGAACTTCTTTGATGTTGCACAATTTGCTGGCTTTGTAATCTGTAAGGTGTCTGGGGTAAGTTTCTCACAAATGGGCCGCAGCGAGCACCTGGAGTCTAAGGTCTGGCGATTTTATCCGTACCTCGTGCTGGCTCCCCTTGTCCACGCATTTTGTTCTACTTGGTTCTTTAACCTGAATATCTGGTCGCCCTATTTTCATTGTTGTAGTAGAAATAGTTCACAGACATCATAAGTTCTCTCGATATGTGGTAGAATGTCATTCTCTCCACTATTTTTTTCTATGACCTTATATGGAAATAATGTGTTTTGACATTTTGGTCATATTTCAGATATACCAGACTTTACATTTGTCACAAGTGGAAAGTGTTGTTTTTGTACAGAAGAACTGGAAGGTTTGATATATTTACACTGCTCAAACTTAATTTTTCAGTCACCTATTTCTATACAGCAAACCAAACCCAAACTTGTTGGCTTTAAAACAATTTTATATCATCTCTCCACGTTCTGTCGGTTGACTGGGCTCAGCTGAAGCATTCTTTCCCGGAGTCTCATGTGATTGAAGTTAGACCCAGTTGAAGCTGGAGTCATTTGAAGACTTGACTGGGCTGGATACACAAATGGATTCATCACTGCCATGTTCGCCACCTCAGTTGGGAGGGCTGGCAGGCATTGTTTTCTCCTCCCATGGGACCTCTCCTTAGCGTGCAGTTTAACTGGTTACACAGCGGATGGCTCCTCCCAGAGCAAAGCTGTAATGCTTCTCTTGGCATAATAACTTTGGAAGTTACACGGAGTGACTTCTGCCACATTCTCCTGGTCACACATTCACTGTGGAAGGAGACTATACAAGTTCATGCATACCAGGAGGCATGATTTACAGGGTGCTGGGAGATCTTTATAGAGTGGTTACCTTAGTCTACATTCTACCTATAAAAATTCATGTCACTCCGCATGCAGTATGCATTCACCTTTCTCACACACAAAATTTTGTCTCCTTTTTGCATTAGCCTCAGTGTTTTGGTTATCTGTTGCCATGTAACAAAACACTTCAAAACATAGTGACTTGAAACAACTGCCATTTTGTTGTTAAGATTCTGTGGGTTTTGGGGGAGCTCCTCTGGGAGGTTCTTCCGCTGCCTGTGATGTTGGCTCCAGCTGTAGTCATCCACGACTTGTCTAGGCTACAAGGTCCAACGCAGCTCACGGCATGGCCGGCAGCTGATACTTGCATCCCGGCTTTTAACACAGAATGATAAGCACCTGTGAACTCCGACTACTCCTGGGCCAATTCGGGACTGGCTCACGCCTCTCCCTGGCCCAGGGTCCAGGTAATTTCAGTTAGTGGACACCCATGAGGTGTCTTTTAAGTTGACATTATGTCTGTAACAGGGTTGAGAGCACCCAGGAACTGAAAGGGTGAGTACTTCTAGGAGCCCCTTCACACCTCATATGTGTTGGAGAAAGACCAGTGTTTCTCATCACAGGCTTCTGCCTTACTCATTACTTCAGCTCCCACCAGCTCTTTAGTAACTACCACTGAGGTTATTTTCTCTCTTTCTAGCACGTGCTCTCTGGCCTCCATTCATGATGACCAGCAGTAAACAGATCTGGTGGAAGACGTGTGCACAATAAAAGGAAGACTTTAACGCCCAGCCATTGCCCCAGTTGACAGCACCTGTGGCCAGAACCTCCCAGAACCATTCAGCTCCTCTTTTGCATCCTGTTTACCCTCTCATTGCAATCCACATGCACAGGTGGCGTTTCCGCAGTTACCCTGGAGGGTACCATGTTGTGGTGAGAACACAAAAACAAACCAGAAATTGTCCCTCACTCTAGGAGCTAATTGTCACATGAGGAGAAAAGAAGACTTTACAAATAACCAGACCATATTTGGGGACTAATGCAGGCTGTAAGAAAGGTGCAAACTGCATATTACAGGAGGTCAGAGGACAGAAAATTTCTACTTCTGTTTTCTGTCTTTGATTCTTCTCTTAGCTCTGGACAAATTATTGCAGTTCACACTTCAATTTTCCCATATGTCTAATGAGGAAAACACACTTTCTTTCACATGTCTTGCTGGGGAGCAATGAGACTCAGTGACAAGGTACCTGTTAAGGCTCTGGGATTTTATTTTCAGAGTCCAAACACATCTTTAACACTACAGTGTGTGGAACGCAGAGGGCAGGTGATGTGGCTGAGATCTGCACATGTGTATGTGGGCGAGTGTGTGCGTGCCTGTGTGTGCATGAGCGTATGTGTGGCCATGATGCTCCAAATGAGGCCGAAGGGGGCAATAAACAGAAGGCCTACTGGGACCACCAATTTCTTTTTCCCATCTGTGATGGCTGGGGCCCCGTGCTTCACACTGTGAAGGGTATCAGCAAACTCTCCTCTGTCTTGTGGTGCAGCTGCCTTTAATTCATATTTGCATGTGTTGTGAGACTAGCCAGGCAGCTGAACGACTGCCCAGGAGTGGAGCTTGTGATGATGTAGAGAAATGAAATCACTGTTTAATGAGAATCGGTGAGATAAGGTCCACAGATGGACCATTCAGAGGGCTGTGTTTGAACCACAGTATTCCATTCATTTTATAATATACCTTACTGTGGGCTTAAATTGCATTCTTGGAAAATTTAGCCCAGCATGACTAGCTCTTCTTAGAATAGCATCACTAACGTAATGTGTTCCATAAGCCTGTTGCATAAAAGGTTATCATGTAGTTTTTATCATTGTAAGTCTCCAGTGCTTCTGGAACTTACCTTCAAAAATAGTGCAAAATCATATTTTTGAAGCAATGGTGTTTCAAAGTAAGTTCTGAAAAGCCATGGTTTCAAATCCTATACCTCAGTTTACCCTTTGGAACATTGTTTCCTCATTTTTCCTGAAGCTCTTTTCATAAATCAACTTTCTAAAAGAATGTAGTGGTATTTTTTCCCATAGCATTTAATCTTTGACTAATTTTTAAATTGTGTTTTTCTCCCATGTTTATCTGTGCAGTATACTGGACTCTGCGTAGGTTTGAAATTAGACAAACTAGACTCTGAATCCCAAATCTTGCAGATAGTAGCTGTGATCATGGACAAGTCACATAGTGTTTCTGAGCAATCATTTTTTATGCTGCTGGCATAATTTGAGATAAGATAGTTATAAAACACATAGTAAAAATTCAATAATCAATTCTAACTGTTATTGTTGTCATCATAAGAATGATCAAATCTCTGATTTAGACTTTCCTAACTATGACGAGATCTTTCTTTGAAAATTTCACCTGACCTTGCTTAATCTGTATTTGCAGTTACTGTTTTTATTGGAGACCCATTGTGAATAGTTAATTTCAGGTTTGTGAGTTCTTGCATGGTGGGAAACTAATAAGTGAGCTAAGTACATATTTCACAAGAGATTCTATATTTATGTATACACATAAATACAATTTTGAACAATAAAAAATAGCTTGTCATGAATGGATCATTTCAAGAGGTAAAAAGATAGGAAAACAATAAATGACACTTATTTATTTATGCAATTCTAGGTAATACAAATCCTCATGAAATTACACAAGATCTTACAGTTGTCTGTGTTATATTAAAAAAGAATATTGATAGCAAAATAGCCATCCATAACATGGACTATACATTGGAACAAATTGTTGGAAAGGAAAGGAAAAAATCTTTCTAGGAATTTCTAATCATGGAGAATTCAGACGGAAGGACTTTGCTATGGGGTCCTCTGACTAGGCTTAGCGTTTTATATTGGATTAAAAAATTGGTTTAGGGAGGGAGTGGCTCCTCAGAACGAAGCTTTTCCAGGCTCCCTCTTGCTTTCTATTTTGCCGGGTGGGGGGGCATTGTTTTTTGTTTGCCAAGACCAGCTGCTTCCTGGCTGGCCAGGCTTCCATGTAAGTGTCCCAGGGCTGCTTGTCTGATGTGGGGGAATTTGCCCCTTTGAGGGGTAGGGGGCAGCTGTGTGTCCCCAGGCTGGGCGAGGAGGGTGCGCTGCCTGGAGGCTGGCCTGGATGCGTTTTCTCGGTGTACTTTCATTGTGATCAACAAATGTGATCTCTGCCAGCTTCGCCTGAGCTCCTCAGCTCTGCCGCCTCTGGGATCCAGGCTGGGGGACAAAGGAGCCAGCTCAGCATTAGATGCCAGCTATTTTTTCCACATGGTCCCCAGGAACAGTTACTAATCATATCAGACCCTGAAACAATTTAAGACTTTCTTATTTGCTAAGTATGAGATCTGTTACTGGCACACAAACAAATCCCAAACTACCTCAACACAGTAACATACACATTGTTCAATTTTCATGTAAAATGTGCCATTAATCAACCACCAACAAGTATTCATTCATTGATGATGTGCTGTGCTAGGTGATATGATGGAGATAGAGTAGAAAGCTCTAAAAGAGTTGATCAGATCATCATGGGTAAACCTTGTCCCACCGAATCTGAATGCCCCCCATCTTTTGTTACAGAAACATTGTTTGAGTTGAATTGTGCCACCTCAGATTCCTGTGTTAAAGTCTTAACGCCCAGTATCTCAGAATGTGCATTTGTTTGGAAGTAGAGTCGTTATAGATGTAATTAGTTTAGATGAGGTCATACTAAAACAAGGTGGGCCTCCAATTCAGTATGATTGGTGTCTTTATAGAAGAGGGAATCCGATGCAGATTTACATGCAGGGAGAATGTCATTTGAAGATAGGCATTATGTTGCCAACAGCCAATGAGCCACAAGCTTAGAGGCCCGAAACTGTCCTTTCCTGTGCCTTCGTCAGGGGGAACATGGCCCTGTTGACACCTTAATCTCAAACTTCTGACTTCCAAAATCGTGAGACAATAATGTGTTGTTAAGTCGTCTGGTTTGTGACACTTTGTTTGGCAGCCTTAGTGAACCAGTACAAATGTGAATCCTGTGTCCACTCATTTTTATTGGGGAAAACTGTCAACTTGCCATTGGCTTGAGTGTACCGTCTTGATGGCCTCTTCCTCATTCTGCCAACGCAGCTCAAATGTCACCCACTCAGGACTTCTTTATCTGAAGAGCCCCCTGCTCCGTTTGTCAAACCCCCTATTTTATTTCGGTGTAGGCTTGTTGCTGCCTGGCATGGCTTTGCTTATTTTTGTTATTATTGTCTTTTTAAAAAAATTACCTATTTCCCAAACCAGAACTTAAGTTCCCAGAGGCTGGTGCTGTTATTTTGTTCAGTGCCTAACATAGAGTAGGTGCTTGAGAAATATTTGTTGCATGAAGAAATGAGTGAGAAAGTAAGGTTTGGTTTGGGGATATACATTTTTATGTGTAGACAGAACTGTACTTCCGGACATTACTAATTCCCTTCCTCCTTCGCTCCTTAATCTTTCTCTTTCTCTTTTAGAGCTGAGAAAAAGTATCAGGACTCACTCCGTGAACACGGACAGTGTGGGCTTAAGTTATTCTTGACCCACTGTGGATGGGCGTGGTTTTGTTCGGTTTCATACTTCGCTTTGTCTCTGCGCTGCAGAGGTCAGATAGTCAATTCTCAGTCCTGCTCACCCAACTGTCCTGGGAGGAAAGGCAGTAGAGGGGAACTAGATCTTCAAGTGAAGCTGAGCATGATGGCCACGGAGCTCAATGAGCCTCCCTGCAGGAAGGAGTTTCTTCTACCTCTGCATCTGAGAGGAAGAGGCTATGTAGATGCAGGAGTGGAGACCAGGACCAGCATGGGGACGTATCTAAGCAGTGTGGAGACTTCAGAAAGAATTAGGAAGTGATAGGTTGTGAAAGCCTCTCTTCTTGCCTTTGAACCTCCAGCCAAACCAGAAAGGCATTCGGAGTCACATTTGGTCATGGAATGATAAAGTGGCTTTGTTCATGCTCCCCAGCTAGGAAAATATAGGAAGATTGGACCGAGATGACAGGCAGTGGGTGGAGGGGGCTACTGAGGGAATGCTTCAGATAAACAGTCTGGGATAAAATGCCCAGCCAAGGGCTGACAGTGGGAACGGAGAAGAAAGGATTGATATAATTGCTGATGATATTCGTGTGTTTGGTGGCTGACTGAATGTTATCTTTATGTATGATTTATACTTCGCCTACCCCCAGAAGGGATGACTAGCTGAAGGTGAGGGATGAGTTAAGAATCACCCTAACTTCTCAAGCCTGACTGATGAGGAAAAGAGTCTGTTCCTATCTGAGGCAGGAAGGGCCTGGAAAAAATTTCCTTGTGAGCAGACAATGATGTAGTCAGTTTTGGATTTGTCACTCTTGAGGTGATGAAGGGACATTGAAATAGAAAAGTCTACTAGACTATTATAAACATATTAGAGAATTTCTGTCTTTGATAGACGGGTGTCTGAAAAAAGTATATATGATTTACACACAAATATAAACTCCTTAATTTGTAGCTGTAGCCACTGTTTGCTTTTCACCGTTTTTCAGTGTAATACCTTTGTTCTAACTGAGCGGTAATTTTGATTATTGCTTGTGTGTGTGCATGTGCACACACTCGCCCTGCCCCCACACCCCCCGCCAGAAGTCCGTTTTTTTTTGTAGCAGCGTCCCAGAGTCTTGAAACGATACCGAATTGTTGGAGGTTTTTCTTTCCTGTGTCCTATGAGAGCCTTTTGGTCTTCTGTATTCTCTCCGTGTGGTCACTCCACTTCAGTTCACTGATAGGAACTTCCATTTGTACTCTTGTGATCTCACCCTTATCTGTATCTTGAGTAGCAGGGATGCATTCCAGCAGTCTCCCTTTGCTGTGACAGATGGCTACCCTACAGAGCCCCTTGGAGTAACTTTTCTTCTGCCTGCTTTCCTCTCACAGAAGCTTTTAGTGTTCTCCTTGGAAAACAACAGGAAACAATGGGCGATAACTAGGTGGGAACTCAGCAAATGAGCACCAAGGTAGGACTTAGAAGCAAAATAAAGAGGTCACAGCCACAAGAAGTTTCCAAGGCTGCTGATGTGTAGAAATGTCTACTTGACAAGTGTACCCTCCTTAAAGACTCTGAAGTGAAAGGGCATCGATTTATTGCTCCCTTTTAGAACTGACTCTTTCATAGAATCCAAGACAAGCTTTCTTTTTTATTTTTTATATGTGGGTATGTCAAAATTCAGGGGATGCTTAACTTTTCACCAATATCTAAATCATAAACTCTCTTTGCTTCATCTGGGCCCAAGGCAAAGATACATTGCTTTTTGTTTCTAAGTCTTTACACCCACAAATAATTTTTCAAAATTATGCTAGTAAAACATTCAAACAAAAGAAGGGTATAGATTCAATGAGTAAAATCTGTTATCTTCTCCTACACTTGAATTCCATTCCTCTCAGGATGTAGCTGGTGAACAGTCCTGAATATAGCCTCCCATGCCTTTTTCTGTGTAATTAAACATGCACTTGGAATGGCTGTCTTGTCCGGTTCAGATGCCACTTCCTCAGGGTGGCCTTCTCTGATGCTATGATCTAAATTAGCCCCCTCCCCATCCCCTACCCCCTTTGGATACCACCGTTTTGCTTCCCCTCATAGCATTTATTACCATCTATTAGAGGCAGAATAATTTTCCATTCCCTCTTCCAAGGATGTTTATGCCCTAATCCCTGTAACCTGTGCATACAGGGTGGGGCAGAAGTAGGTTTACAGTTGTTTGTATGGAAAATAGTATAATAATTACTTGATAATAATACAAGAATAAACTCTATGTTTCGAGTAGTTACAACTGCAAACCTACTTTTGCTCCACCCTGAATGTTACTTTTCATGGAAAGGGGGACTAAGTGTGATGAGAATAAAGGTTACACAGACTTTAAGATAAGTAGATTATACTGAATTATCATGAGGGCTTAATCTAATTCCATCAGTCCTTAAAAGTAGAGAAACTTCCCTGGTTGGTGAGAAATGAGAAGAAAGACAATGAAGGCCTGGCCTGGTAGCTCAGTTGGTTAAGAGCATTGTTCTAATATGCCAAGGTGTGGGTTCAACCCCTGGCCAGGGCACATACAAGAAACAACCACTGAATCACAAATAAGTGGAACAACAAATCAATGTTTTTCTCTCTTTCCCCTTCCTCTTTCTACAATCAACTTAAAATATATATAAAAGATAAGAGGTTCGAAGTGTGAGAGAGACTTGACCTGCCTTTCTTGACTTTGAAGATAGAGGAAGGGGGCCACCAGCAAAATAATGCAAAAATGACCTCAGATAATAGCCAGTAAAGAAATGGGGACCTCAGTCCTACAAACACAAGGATCTGAATTCTGCCAACAGCTCTAATGGGCAAAGAAATGGATTCTTCTCTAGGGCCTCCAAAAGGTGTGCAGCCCTTTCTGGGTGAGTCTTGGGTTAGGCTTCTTACCTGCAGAACTGTGAGATAATAAATTTGTGTTATTTAAACCTTTAAGTGTGTAGCAATTTGTTATGACAGCAATGAAAAACTGATACGCCATCATTATTATTTTTATTGGTTTGCTTGTTTAGGTGTGCCTGCTCACCAGAATATGAACTTTAGGGGAGACTTTGTCTCTTTGGCCTATCACTTTATCTCTATGACTAGAATGGTTTCTAATTGTTGTCGTTAAGTGAATAAGCAAATACATAACGTGTACATATTTATGTATTATATCAAGTTAAATACATTATTTGATAGCTTTTTTTTACTTACTGACATGTCTTAGAGATCTTTCCACATCATTCATATAGATTTAACACATTATTTTTGTTCACTCTACTACATTCAATACATGATTGGATATACAGTCACTTTGATAACCATTCCCTTAGTGATGGACACATAGGCTATTTTCAGTTTTTCGCTTTGGATATCTCTGGGCACGCGTCCAAGTATTTCTATGGGACAGAAATAGAATTGTTGGATCAAAAGTTATGTCCTTTTAAGTTAGATGGACCCTGCTAAACTGCCCTCTAAAAATGCTAGATGAAGAGACATCCCCAATAACCAAATGTAAGAGTGATTGTTTCCCTACACTTTGGGCAATGCTGGTCTTATTAATTCATTAGATTTTTTTTAACTGACTGGTAGGTCAAAATTTCTTACTGTGTTTTAATGTTTGCCTTTCTCTGGCCATTGTTCATACAGAACAGCTTTTCTTAAGTTCAAGAGTATTTGTATTTCTTTTCCTGTAAATTGGGCTCTAGTCTCAGAATTTGAAGATTTAAATCCTGACTCTAGCAGTTACTAACTGTATAACTCTAAGTTCCTAAATTTCTCTATGTCTCAGTTTTCTTGCCTGAAAAATGGAGGTGCTAACAGTATCTCGTCAAAAGAGCTATTATGCAAATCAGTTGAATTTATACATGTAAAGTACTTGGGGTATTGCCTGGCAAATAGTATCTTCTCAATCAATGTTAGCTATATTCTTGTCTAAGTTTTCCTCTGAGGTTGCTTTATTTTTGATTTCCAAAGGCTCTTTATATATTTTATATCATTTGTTATAATGCAAATATTGCAAATATTTTCTCCTGGATTTTGCTTTTTAGCTTTGCTTGTGGTGCATTTCATTTTAAAGAACTTAAATGTTTTTCTATTCATATTTTTCTTTATAAAGCTTTAGTTAGATATATTGTATAGCATTATATCCTCACTTAGAAAGATATTCTTAATCGCAAGATTATAAAAACATTCTCCCACATTTTCTTCCACTATATTTACATATTTTTAACTCTTAAATTGCTTTGGAATTTATTTTGTATATGGAATGATGTAGAAATCTGAGTTTTCTTCCAAAGTACAGAAGTGATTTTCTTAGGGCTATTTGTCACACCTATGCTTCCCTTTCTCCACTCATTTAAAACCCTTGATTGACTTTATGCATAAAATTCACATGTATATGAAACTTTTCTATTTATTCCTCTCTCTTTATTCTTTTCTGTTGATCAGAAGGCACAATTACCATACTATATTATGTAACTACATAGTATGTATATTTAATATTTTATCATGCAAGTTCTCATTTTAATTTTTTATTTCTCAAATAATTTTAATACTTTTTCCTTTATATGAACTTTACAATCAGTATGCCAAGTTTATTCAAATTATTCTGAATATATAAATTAATTTGGAGAGAATAGTTACATATAAAATATTGAGTCTTTTAGCACATTAATCATTAGGTTTAATCTTAATGTTTTGCTGTTATCATGATAAGATCCTTTGTTTATTACATTTCTAAGTGGATATTGTTGAAAAATAAAGATACTAGTGGTTTGTGTATATTGATCTTTTATCTGGCAATATTATTTATCTCTTACATTAGTCACAATAGTTTTCCAGTTGATTCTTTTAGATTTCTAGGTAGATAATAACATTATACACAAATAAATCTTTTTTATTTCTTTTTTCATTTTCCCATCTCATTATCTTTTCTGTACTTCTTGTATTGGCCAGGACCATGTGTATGATAGTCGTAAATGATGGCAGAATTTCTTGTCCTGACCTTGACTTAAATGGGAGGGGTTTGATTTTGCTCCTTACTTGCCATATTTTGCCATGCATA
Source organism: Micronycteris hirsuta (assembly GCA_004026765.1). Classification (NCBI taxonomy): domain Eukaryota; kingdom Metazoa; phylum Chordata; class Mammalia; order Chiroptera; family Phyllostomidae; genus Micronycteris; species Micronycteris hirsuta. The sequence continues at coordinate 21,030 of PVJI01007164.1, read as the reverse complement.
ATGCACACCCACATTTCTGGCCCAAACTTTCAGGAAAAAATCTTCTAATTTTTAATTCAATATTTTATTTATTTATATTTAGATACTTGTTTTTTGTATTATAAAAGAATTTTAGCTTTTATTTTTGAACACAGCATGGCACAAGAAATTTTATGTAACAAATAATTACAAAACACAAGAACAGATACAAGATATTTCAGCTACTACCCATGTATTATGAACATCCTTATTTTTCCCCCCAAAATTTGGGCTAAAATACATGGCAAAATATGGTAACTTGCTTTGGCGCTGTATAAATAGATTTTTAGCTTCATTATGGCTTATTATTTTTTTAAAATTATTTTATTGTTGTTCAATTACAGTTGTCTGCATTTACCCCCCACCCCTGACCCCAGGCAAACCCACCTCCCTCCCTTGCTTCCACCCTCCTGCTTGGTTTTGTCCATGTGTCTTTTCTAGCAGTTCCTGAATACCCTTGTCCCCATTATCCCCTTCCCCCTCCCCTCTGGTTACTACCAGATTGTTCTAAATTTCAATGTCTCTGGTTATAATTTGTTTCTCTGGTTATACTTTACTTGCTTACCTCACAAGCGTCTTGGCTGTGACTGATCTGAATTCCCCGGTAGCTGATCTGGCCTCGGTGCCTTCTCACATGAGTCCTTATATAAAACCCTTTAACATTTCATATAGTAAAGGCTGCGTGATGATGTACTCCTTGAACTTGACCTTATCTGAGAAGCACTTTATCTGTCCTTCCATTCTAAATGAAAGTTTTGCTGGATAGATTATTCTTGGATGTAGGTCCTTGCTTTTCATGATTTGAAATATTTCTCTCCAGCCCCTTCTTGCTTGGAAGGTCTCCTTTGAGAAATCCGCTTATAGTCTTATGGGAATTCCTTTGTAGGTAACTGTACCCCTTTCTCCTGCTGCCTGTAAGATTCTTTCCTTATTCTTAATCTTAGGTAATGTTATTATGATGTGCCTTGGTATGTTCCTCTTTGGGTCCCACTTCTTTGGGGTTCTCTGAGCTTCTTGGATTTCCAGGAAGCCTATTTCCTTTGCCAGATTTGGGAAGTTCTCATTCATTATCTGTTCAAATATACGTTCAATTTCTTGGTGTTCCTCTTGTCCTTCTGGCAGCCCCATGATCCGGATATTGGGTCGTTTACAAATGTCTCTGAGGTTCCTGAGTCCCTCCTCTTTTTTTTGAATTCTTGTTTCTTCCTTCTGGTCCACCCCATTGGTTTGGGTCCCAGCTTCCTTTTTTTCCCTATTGGCTCCCTGTATATCTTCCCTCATTATCTTTATCGTATTCTTCATTTGTTCATTTATTTGCGTCCACCTTTCTTCCAGTTTTGTGAGCATTCTGATTATCAGTGTTTTAAACTGGGCATCTGTTAATTTGCCTATCTCTTCATCTGTTAGTTGTAATTTGTTCTGATCTTTCATTTTGGCCATTTTCATTCTTTTTATCTCAGTGCACCTGTCGGAGTCTTAGGTGTTTGTTGGTGCCTGGCAACCTGGGTCGTTTTTTTTGTGATGGTTCCTCTGGGGGCAGGGCCTGTGAGGGAGCAATGGCGTCTGCCATTCACCGCCACTCCCTATCACCCTCTGCTCCCTAGTTCCCCACCACCTTTTCCGCCCTTCTGGGCCCTGCTGGTTCCCACTGGCCTCTCCAGTTACGCTGCCGGCCTGCGAGGTTCACCCATTGTTCGGGGTAGTGTTTTGTTTAGGTGCTCCCAGGGTGAGTTCCTCCAGGCAAACTGCCTCTTACTCTGCTCCTCCACTCGGTTCTGCCCCACTTACCAGCCTGGATGTACTTCCTCTCCCACTTCCTGGGTGTCGGACTTCCCTTCAGTTCGATTCTGTCCATTCTGGTTGTTTATTTTTCGCTGTTGAGTTTATTGTTTAAACTCTCTGGTTGTGAGCGGTGGCGTAGTGCATGAGCCTACGCTGCCATCTTGGCGGAAGTCATCATTATGGCTTATTTAAAGAAATCCTCTTCCTTACTTATAAAAGGCAGTATGTGCAGGGAAGGAGATGCTGTGTTCATATAAAGAATGGCAAGCAGGTCTATAAAGAATGTGCTCTTCAGTACAGTGATGTGGGAGCAAGAGGGAGGAAGGATAGAAGGATGAAACGTAAGGGAAATGGATGAAAAAGGAGAGAAGAGCTAGGTGAGGGAGAATGCTAAAGCAGAACAAAACAAAACAAAACAAAAACAGAAGGTGCCTGTTTCCAGATGTTAGTAGAATTAGTGGCTAGATGACTTGCCTTTTGGGGCCAAGAGTGGACATGATTGGCAGGAATAAAGGACAGCGAATGATCAGCACTGGGAAAAGATGGTATGGTAGGCAATTCACGGCCTCAGGACTGAGGTGGAATGATGGGTAAAGCCTTAACAGCAAAGCTTTCTCAGCACACTGTCAGCAATCATGTGCCAGTCCAAGCAATGACAGTGCTGCACTCAGGTGTCATTGCCACTGCGCCAGTGTCGAGGATGGGGCAGAGTGTCTGGGTGAGGCAGTGTCAATTATGTGCTTGAGTCTGGCTGTGCAAGTTTGGCCATAAAAACCGTCTTGGAGATATCAGCACATTTATTTCCCTTTGCTGAGTCCATTTGATGGCACACCCTCCACACCCTACAACAGAAACAGACTGATCAAAGGCAATGGAATGCGTTATAGAAAGCCTTAATTGTTCTGCCAGTTTTCTTTTTTTTTTTTTTTAAGATTTTATTTATTAACTTTTAGACAGAGGGGAAGGGAGGGAGAGAAACAGTGATGTGAGAGAAACATCGATTGGTTGCCTGTTGCATGCGCCCCAACCAGGGACCGAACCCACAACCCAGGCATGTGCCCTGACTGAGGATCAAACTGGAGACCTTTCACCCTGTGGGACAACGCCCAACCAACGGAGCCACACTGGTCAGGGCCTGCCAATTTTCAACTCTCAGCAAGAGTTAAGCACCTCGTAGAAAGGTAAGGATATTCCTGTATAAATGAAATAAAAATGGCTGGAACTCAAGTTTTCTCAGGATCTCAATCCTACATGAAAACACATCTAATGTGCACCACCCTCTAAAGATGCCAGACTGTGACACCTGAATGTTTCCACGTCCATGTTATTTTAAGGGTCTTTTCCTCATCATTATACTTTTCTTTTCTTTAAATCATTTACTGTGGAAAGGTTAAAGTCGTTTTATTTTTTTAAATGGTAACCTGTTTTTTGTTTACTTCTCTCAAAGGAATCTCCATTCAAGTTCTCTCCTCCGAGGCTGTCACTGAACTTTGCAGTATTTTCATCATAGCGCTTACCTTGCTGCTGGTGTCGGTCGTTCTGGTTCGGATGGACTCTGAGGGCTGGCACTGCGTCCTTTTTGGCTTTCCTTCTCTCATTCTTAGCACAGTGCCTGGCATATAGAAGGCAATAAACTGATTTGTTGAATAAATTAATACATGAAAGAATTGAGCAAGATAGTACACCTAGATGTATTTTTCTCAAAAATTCTCAAGCTAGTGGTTCAGAGTGGATTTATCAAGACAACCATAAGGGTGGAAGTGTAAATTTCGCCAAATATATTTTAGTAATTTTGCTTAATAAAACATCTAGTTGATTAGTCATATGAATATTGATATTTTGATTGACATATGCTATCACCACTATCATCATCATCATCACTAGACTATCAGATAGGACTTTAGGAGGTTCAGGAGTTCAAGTGATCTTTGAAGCCTAACTCATTATTTTCCTCATCTCTCCTATGAAATGTAGGTGGTGGGCATAATTTATTTCTGGGCTGTATCTCGTAAGTTGTTATTCTTGGGGCAGAGCTGAGCAGATCCTCTTTCTGTTTACTGTCCTTTGTCCAGCTGAATGGCAGGGTCCTTGCAGAGCAGCCAGAGGTTACCTGGCTGCTGACAGGGAAGAGCTTGTGGACTCCTTGGGAAAGGGCATAGTGATGCTCTGAAGGAGGAAAGCTGGCGGGGCGAATTTCCACTCATTTTCAGGCACCTGTTCTTCTGCAGTCCTGCTCTGGCTGGTTTCCTCTTGGGGCATTGGGGTCTTCAGAATAGATAAGCACTGCAGAGCCGCTGCTCACACCTAACTGCTCCTCCTCATTCTGTGAGGAGCACTTGAGTGGGAACAGAAGAGAAACCACTGCTTGTCCTTTCCTGGTGGAGAAAGTGAGGCAGGATTAGTGGGATAGAGTGTTTGTGAAGACAACTTAGTATCCTTAAAGGTAGATTTTAGATTCGTGAAATCTAGATTTAAAGAAAGGTAACATAAATAAATTGGTTTAATCCCCTTATTTTACAAAGGAGAAAATTGACACCTAGAGATTAAGTATCAAATACTCCCTAGTCCAGGACATATTTGGTGATACAGTGACTTGAACTAAATTATTCATTATTATTACAATTATATGATTGTAAAAATGTATTTATACTTCTCAAATAGAGCAAGAGATAGCTTTATTTCTAATCCAAGAATGAAGCACTACATTTTCAAGATATGGTTTTATAGAATCTGCTGTTTTGGTCACTTTATTATATGTTAGTTGTGCTTTTCCTGAAGAAGTAGGGACACCAAGTCAAAGTATAAAACTGATTTAGTTTTTGGGTATTCAATTTCAGAAACAAGCGGCAGCACGGAGTAGAGAGCAGAGGACAGGCAATGACAGAGCTGGGCTCTAGCCCGAGCCTGCACCCAGCTTCCGGCGGGGCTGTGCAGTGGTGCTTCTCTGGTAACGCACGTGCGCAATGTTCTTCCTCCCCTGCAGGAGCCTGAAGACCACACGGGCAAGGAGATGTTCACGTGCTTTGAAACGTACTTTCTGTGTAGAAAGTACTCCTCTGTTTATGTTAAGATGCAGCGTTATTAGCTTAAGATGTTTTCCTGAGGACTTCATTCCACAATGCCAAATATTACCTCTTTGTAGACTTGCCCCGAGAAGATAAGTCTTTGCAGTTGTTACTAACTTAGGAGAGAGCGGTAAGGAGGAAGCAGTAACACAAGGCAGTGGGTTTCTACTCCTGCCCCGACTGCTTCCTCTTCGTCACACACCTGCCCTCTGGTTGGGATGGTAGGTGATAGCCAAGGTTAACTCTGAGATCTCCGAAAGTTAAAATTCTCATCTCCTTCACTTCAAAGCATGCACTCTGTCAGGTATTGGAAATCTCTCAATTGAAAGTGTCAATAGTTACTTATAGGTACTTGAAAAGAATTCTGACACTTTTGGTCTTTATTTCACCTTTGAAATTGTGGAGGGAAAATTGACTTGGTTAAGTACCGTAAGTATTGAAGACGTTCTATGAGTTTAGCCAGAATGTGTTGCTGAGTGTGATAGCGGGTGGGCTGAATAAAAGGCCAAGGAAGAAAACAAGGTAGCTGGCTAGCAAGGAAAAGCAGCGCTACCAATGAATGTGAGGAGCTTTGCCTAACAAATAAGTTTACTCCTCAAATCTAGCATCTTTGTCTTAACTTGGAGAGGAAAGTACTGAGGCAGCAGTTGCTCATCCAGGACTCACATCTCACGTGTTGTCATTATAAACAGTTGCTCTTTCAACACTTCCCTGTCAGCACACAGGTCACTGTGCTTGGTTTCTGTGACCCCTCAGAGGTCCTGAGTCAGACGTAGAGAGTAGGTGCATAGTCCCAGCTACCCACATAACTGCCCCCCCCCTTTTTTCCGCTCAGGATGTTTCTATTTCTGACGGTTCAGACAGATCTCCTAGTAAATCAATGATAAAAATCTCTCATGTTAGTGAGCACTGAAAGGCTTAAATCATTTTCTGTGAAGTCGCTTATGTTGCTGCATCACTGATGCTTTATCACTCCTCTTTAGCTCTTGCTTTGGCGAGGCAAGGATATCTATATTAAGCAAATGAAAAATGAACTGCACTCCTATCCTCTTGTTAATACAGCTGGTACTCTTCCAAAAATCACACTACCGCTGACAAATCACTGTAATAATCACAAGCCTAAGCTTTAATTTCTTGGACCATTTTTATGAAGCATTCATTTTTCAGCTATTACGATGGACAAAATTGATTGTTTTGAAAAAGTGTTTAGGGCTTGTAATGCTTTCTTACTTGGGGTCTGAAACGTATTGTGAGGAGCCTCAGTTCTCTTGCTTACAACTAATGCATGGCCCCAGGAAGTTCTATCACACTGTGCCTCAGTTTCCTCATCTGTAATGTTTCTCCTTCTCTGTTTCCAAGACGGATTAAGTAACTGAGACCTACAGTCAGTCGCTAATGGGGCACTTTAATGCAAAGTATTGTTGACACTCAGATACTTACTTTTAAGTTGAGAACATATCGCTTCTCAGTCTTTTTGCTAAGATCAAGTGTGAATTGAGAACATGTACTCTTTCCTTTAGAAGACATCTTGAAGAATTTAAGAATTTAAAATTATAATCTAAAAAATAAAGTATGAAGAACTTCAAACTGGTAGACAAGATAGTCTTGGGGATGTGAAGTACAGCATAGGGAATATAGTCAATAATATTGTGATGTGTCTGTATGGTGCCAGGTGGGTGCTTGAAATATCTGAGGAACCACTTTGTAAATTCTAACCTCTATGCTGTACACTTGAAACTAATACAAAATGATTTTGAATGTAAACTGTAATCGAAAAAATAAAATTGAAAATAAATAAATAAAAAAAATATGTAGAGGGTTGTCCCCAAAGGCTGGCCCTGAGAGAACCACTTGGGCTCCAGCGCGAACTGTTACTTTCTATAAGCAAATAACTAAGAAAGAAGATGAATGCTACTTATAACCAAAAAACTAAAAGAAGAAATAAGGCTTCTGATGGGTGGAGATGGCCCTTGTTCTATACCCCAAAGAAGTCGCTTAGTTCTTCTTATCAAGCTGAACTGGTGAGCGAGGCAAGTTTTGCTTCTGAAGATGTACTACACTCACACTCTTTTCCTTCTTTTCCATAGTACGTCCTCTCCTCTCATGGATTCCCGACCAGAGGGCAGCTGATGTCCTCATGGTGCATCCCAGGAGACTCCCTAAGTGACCCTATACCTGTTATCCCAAGGAGTGCCTCAAACTCTGGGTTCAGTCTTATCTTATTTCCCAACAGAATTCACCCCCTTTTGTCACTTTCCCTCATGACCTTGTCAAACAATGGTAGTTACTGTAGGAATGTCTGAGAGCATCTTATGATGAAGGAACCTTAATGTCTCAGCCTAAAGGACTGTTGGGTGTAATCGATGCTGTGACAGCAGAGCTCTCTGGTCCAGATCACTCCTGATCTAATTCAGCAGTGTTACTGTCAACAGACACAGAAGTCTGGTCCGTGAAAGGCCTGTTTCTAGGCCCCAGGAGGACACAGGACTCTAGATTCGCCTGTGTATCACAAAACAGAAAAACAAAGATACACCAGGAGCTCGTGCTCCTGCACCTAAGGAGCAGCATGCACCTATTTACTTTCCCCTGTCTTTGAACAAAGAGGCCAAGGCAAGGACGTCTGAGCCCAGCCCGTCCTGAGTTTCCAGGAAGTGACTGACCCAGAAGCCACAAATGCTTTCAGAAGCCCTGGAATTAGAGATGGTAATGAACTCATAAACTGGTGAGGGGGAAGCATTAACGTGTGAGCTGCCCATTTCCATGGATACAAGCCTCCTTTCGTTTATTTTTACTAGGCTTCTATAGGGAGTCAGAGCTCCAAATCTGATAGGACATCTGTGCTTCATTAGCTGTGTTTCATTAGGTTTATAATGTGATTTAAACGGACCCCTCAAAGCTGCAACAGGGGAGGCTTCTGAGAGTCCCAAGTTCCAGGTCTTGCCTTGCAGGGGGCCCATGAAATGGCTGCAAGAATGCTCAGAGGTCATGGGGCTGTTGGATGATGGATCTCAGGCTAGGACGAAGTCAGGAACATCTTTTAATCTACAATTAAGGTCTAAAAGATAAAGTGGGGGCTGCCACATCTGAAAACACCTCTATAGGGAAAAAGAGGAATTTGGCTGTGAGGGCCTGGATATCTCTGTTAATTCTAGCAGTTTGGGTTCTCTCATGGACCACTGTAGCCTGCCCCCCTTCTCTGCTTTGGGAGTCAGCGCAATTAACACGTGTTTTCCAGGTTGTGGGAGGAAATGTAAAACATGAGGGCAGTTTGGTGGACTGCAACAGGAAGCAGGAAGCAGCCACTTTTGAGTGTTCCCTCTAGCAATGATTAAAGTAGAAGCAGGTAGTCAGTCATGTGACAGGGCCGAAATGTATAAACTGGGTATCACACTGCTCTGAGAATAGTTGCTATGGTAACCCAGACAGAGATGGAACAGCAGTAAAGGAGAGCTGCCCTGAAAGCAAATGTTATTGATTAAATGAGTTTTTTTTGAGGGGGGGTGGTTGGCAGTGGTGAGAATGGGAAAAGGAGGCAGGTGAACCTAGTGTAACGACCGTATGAAGAGTGTTTTGGTCTTATCTTGACAAGTCTTGTCAGGCGTCCTCAGAAACCGGAAGTTAAATGGTCATCGGCACATGCTACTGTGTCTGTGGCTGAACTTTCTGATGTCAACATTATGTAGTAAATTTACTGTTTCTGAAGAAAAATCTAAGATGCTGGAGCCAGGTGGTATTGCTGGCCTTGAGTTCAAAACCTGGTATCTGAAGCCGGGCTATATTCTGGAAGAGTTTATGGCTGTGTCCACTAAGCTCTCATTTTTTTTCTCATTGAGTACCACCTTCTGCCTTAAATTGTTCACATCACCATTCTAGAGGTTGCTATTTGGTTTAGAAGATGGGATGGGCCTCTAAATGTGTCCTTATTCCAACTTTGGAAAGCACAGTCCCTGTGAACTCCTCGCGTTGTAACCTATCTATACTGATTTTCCCTTAACTGTGGCCCTGTCCTACTTTTCAGGATAATTGTGAGAAATAACTTATTAATAATTATAAAGCAGCTTGAAAATACAAGCTCTTCACAAATGCAAGATGATAAAAAATTCATATGAGTAACAATAACAACAGTCGTATCGAAGCCACTCAGGAGGCAGCTGGAGTGTGCCCCAAAGTCTGAAGGGAGAGTAAGGACCTGTGAATGGGAAATTTCCCTTGATGTGTACCAAGTGAGACATGAGACTAGCCAGGTGCCCTGGACTTCATGAACTATCATCTATGTATGCAAGTCACTGTCCCCTCTGGGGACAAATTACAGGTTTGGCAATTTTTTTTTGTTTGTTTTAGAGAAATTGTTGGTCTATTATTCAAAGTCCTCAACATGCTCTTACCCTAAGCCAGTTGGAATGATGTTCTGCAATAACCAATAACCCTCACTCCTGAGACTGATGACCTACCCTTTGTCCCTTTGCCTTCCCGTTTTTCAGAAAAGCCGTTCAATACAAAACAGCCCTCTGCCAGCAGATCTGTTACTAAAGGAATTCATGCATCTTGCATCTTGAAGATGCATTATTAATGCCTGGACAAATCACATCAGGTGAAACGCAGCAAGTCCCTGGCACTGAAAAAAAGGAACAAAGGCTGGTTCTACAAGACAGCAAGGGATGAGACAAATTATAACAGCTGGGAGTTTCTTGTAGGTAAGATGGCATAAAAACCAGAAATGCTAAAATTGTGTGCACAGACAGCATTGTTGTGTTTTCGTGGTAAAACAGATTACAGACGGTGCTGGAAGGAAGCCACTCTAATTGTGGCTTCGTTCAAGTCACGGTGCTGCAACTCTTTGAATTTCCCAACAAAACGGGCCAATTTGCTGGTGACCAAATTACTTCCAAGTGCAACCCCAGGCTCTTGTACATGATTTCTGCGATGGTCTAGGAAGGATGGATTTTTCTAATGGGGCCAGAAATCAACTCTGGCTGCACAAGGGAAAAAGAAAATGTGGCTTAGGAGAGTCCACCAGGGAACTCTGGGGGATGGAGGCTGTCCCCGAGAGGGGGAACGGGGTTCCTCTTGTTGTCTCTCACGGCCATGGTGAGGATGCCTGGCTGGCCGGCTGAGCCAGCAGTTTGCTTGTGTGTGATTCTCCCTCCTGCATGAGAACTTACAGATCCTTTCAACTGTAAACTGGGTGATTGGAGATAAATAAGTATCAGGTTTATTTCAAATGGATTAGAAAAGGCCACAAGTGCACAATCATTTAGCTGAGCAGATCCATGACTGGACCTACTCCCAGCGGTCACTAATGACACATGAGCTGCTTGAGCACTGATGGGCTTTCCCCCTCTTTTTCTGTCGGCGCCATGGTAGGGAAGATTTGTTTTAAAGTGCAAGCAAAAACTAAAGTTTATGATGACATTAAAGGGAGGCATTTTCAAACTTATTTCTATGTAATCAGTTTATTAAATAAGATTTTGTTTGGCATCTTGAAAGAAAGAAACAATATTCTTTTTTTTTTTTTAAGTGTGAGGGCTGCTAATGTGCTGGTGAAAGGCCCTGTGGTTTCTGTGTGTGTGCATGTGCGTGTGTGCATGAGTATGCCTCATGCACACTGTTCTCTTGCGGTTTCTGTGTAACATTGCCCACATTTTCTCTTTAGAGGATCACTTCCCCCTACATATATTCAACAACAAACATGAAACCACCTAATTATATTTTCATAATCATGATTAAAAACCATCTAAATTATCCTGCATGATGTAATCAAAGAGTTTGTTGATTGCTTTTTGATGTGTATTAGAGCTTTGTGCAGAGCCACATCAAATAATTTGCTTTACAATGAAATAAAAGAGGAAAACACTTTAATATGCATACACACTTAAAATATACATATATAATTCATATTTGGTTAATTAGCCAGCATCAACATAAAATTCACAACCGCAAAATAATTGTGGGAAGACTGACTACCTTCAAATAGTACATTAATTTCACAAATGTGTAGTATAGGCTTCCTGGCTAGATGAGTGTTCTAGGAACCCATCTGTACAGGGGGCCAGCTGCTGCTGTTGTGAGAGGCTGCATTCGGCTTCAGTGAATTTTCTTTGAAGACTCTTTCAAAGGGTTTGCCCATTTCATGATGGGTGATTTATGAGCACACCTGCCCGCACCGCACTGAGTGTTCAGCAGTTTTCGACCAAAACTAGCATGACCCCATATCCCACCCTCCCTATTCACCTGATCTCACCCTGAGCAACTTATTTTTGTTTCCCTGGATGAGAAAAATCCTCAAAGGGAGATGTTTGCCAATGTGGAAGAGATGAAACAAAAATGGCAGAGTCATTAAAAGGCATCAAAATCGACAAGTTCATAAACTGTTTTGAGCAGTGGAAAAAACATCTCGAGAGGTGTATTGCTTCAAATGGAGAGAACTGTGAAGGTGACTTGAGTTTAATCATGTAAGCATAAATACATAATTTTTTATAAATAAATTCTGGGTTTTGGAGAATATATATGTATTTTTTGATATATATATATATATATATATACACACACACATATATATATATTCTTTCTTTCTTTCTTTTTCTTTCTTTCTTTCTTTCTGTACAGTATTGATTTTACCTTTTCCAGAAGCCATCTGTCTTTGAACCATCCATACCTCAAAGTGTTTTTCCATGTACTTGGAAAGAGCCAAGAGATTAAGGTTTGAACTTTGGAATGAACTTTTATGGCAAGAATCACATGCAAATGTTCCTTCTTCCTTAGCAGACAGTCCTTTGGATGATGGAGGGATCAGGGCCCAGTTTGCACGAAAGGACAGGAATGACCAGCAGCCTCCACTATGAGCTCTGCCTGCTGACTGTCCACAAAGTGAACAAGCGCCTGTCCCCTCCTCCTGGGGAGCAACAGTGTGAAGACTCCTCGTGGGTCTCCTAGTTACACACATTAGTTTATCCCAGGGCAGAAAGAACTTACTTTTAGGCCTTTGTCTCAAGGCACTTTTTTGTGTTTGTGGTGACATTGTGTGATGGACTTTCAAATTAGTCACCTTCATTTTCACACTCAAATTTCATCAGATGTTTAAAACACATGCAGGTTGTTTATAATAAAGACAATGGGAGCTGTTCACTGCTAGGGTGCTGTGCTGTTTGTGAGTCCTCACAGCACTGGGGCCTGTCTGCTGCTTTGGAGTCAGCAGTTTGGCAGATAGCACCTGCAAAAGTTCTGCCTCAAAGGGGAGAAGTGAGACTTATTTTCTACCCTCAGAAATACAATGATGATAGGTCTAAATAAAAAGCCAAGCTAATGGAGGTTTTATATTTTAATATGAATACATAGTGACTCATTTATTCATTCAACAAACGTGGAGTACCTGTTGTTTGCTAGGCACTGGCTAATTCTGAAAGGTAATGGTAACTCAAAGAAAACTGAGATGTGGTTACTCCTGTAGATGGGGAAGTTACATAGAAAGAGACTCATACAGTGTGCAAACTGATATGGTAGAGAGATAGGTGCAAAGGACTATGGGAAGACGAAGGGGTAATTTCCTAAATGTGTTGGGAAAGGCTTTACTGAAGAGTATCTTAAAAGGTGAATGGGAGCTCTATCCATGAAAAGGCATTCTAGGGAGAGGAAATAATACTGTGCCTGAAGGTCAGAAGTGTGAGGGGGCACGACGTGGGAGTGTTTGTTGAGTACTTATGGATTACTGCATTTTAAGTGTTGAGGAGCGAAGAGGCAGGACATCAAGTTAGAAAGGCCAGAGGCTAGGATGTAAAATGTTGATGTACTGCAAATTTGAATTTCGACTCATAGGCCAAAATGAATTGGAGAATGACAGGATCACATTTGTGTTTTGGAAAGCTAAATTTCTTGAAGCACAGAGGATGGATTGAAAAATGGTAAGCAAGATTGTCAGAAGGAAGAGCAGTTGGAAAGTTATTATAATACCTCCAGAGAGAGGCAGTGACAGCCTGAAATAAGGCAATGACAGTAGGTTAAAGGGAAGGGAGAAGTCCTCGACATCTGTCCCCGTCTGTATCAAAATGACGAGAGTCGTTAAAGCTCTTTTTTCACATGGTCCTGAAAGAGTCACACTAGACCATTTGCAGTTTCTGCTTTTGCAAATGCTGTTGACAAACTGCTGGCCTTTTGTGCAGCCTGCTAACTTCTAATTTACTTCAAGACTCACCTCTGGCATTACCTCCTCTGGCAAGTCCTGTTTCCTCCAGGCTGAGCTAGGTAACCCTTGCTCAGACTTTTGTAGAACCTGACATACCTCTAGTGAAGTCATTCCCATGGTACCTGGTACTTGGTTACGGTCTTCTTGAGGGTGGGTCCTGTGCCTTGCAATATATGTAGCCAGAACGACTGACATGCCGTGGGCACTCCATGTATATTCTTGGAATGGACAAAGGTACAAGTGTAACCGTCATTTTTGTCAAACAATTTAACAAAAGAAAACAAAATGCTTGTCATACTAGGATACATTGTTGGGTAAATCTTTTCTGTTGATTCTGGACCTGTGGACTGTGTTGTAGCTAAAAAAGTGTAAAATCACATGGGGATTTGGCAAATTTGTGGTGATTTAGATTAATATAGACCAGCAATGGAAAAAACAAAGGACCTCAAAATTTATTGTTAACTTGAATGCCATAAATATATATATATATATATATATAGGGTTGGGTGAAATTAGGTTTACAGTTGTTCATGTGGAAAATGATACAATTAATGTATGATAATACAAGAATAAAGCCTGTGTTTTGTGTACTTACAACTGTAAACCTACTTTTTCATCTTCTGTATAAATTTGTGTTTCCTCTGGTTCTGTGTGCTGTCTCTTCTGGTCCTGTCCAACATCCTCTGGGAGTTACTACAAGGATGACTTAACCCCTTGGCTTTTGACTATAGAGATGTTGACTGTGGCTTAGTTATCCTGAAACTCAGGGTTTCTTGTCTTTAGATGTTTCTGCAAAGAGTTTCAAGGCAACCTAGCCTGAGAGAAATAAAAATAGATCAGTTCAAGTCTTGGCTCTGCTTTAAATAGCTTTGTGACTTTTGAGAAGTCACATATACCTTTAAAACTGCACATCCTTTCTGTGAAGCAATGTAGTTGGACTTAATATCTTAATTGTCCTTTTCACTTCAGAAACAATCTACATTTACTGTGATTATTTAGTTATTGAGAATTTATTAACCATCTGCTTGAGCAAAGTCCTGTTCTAGGCCAGATAGATGTCACCAAAGAAATAAAATCAGCCTCTAAGAGCTCACGGTTTGGCACATCTGTTTTGCCTCTAGAATTTTGGGTCTGTGGGTTTAATTTTTCTTGAGAACTGATTCCATTTTATAATAAAATAAAAGCTGACATGGCTTTGAGTCTAAGTGAGAAGAAAGTTTAGAGGTCAACTAACAGAGCTTCCTTTCCATTGTACAAAATACCATATGAATGATTGTTTTTTTTAGGTTATTCTTGAACATTTTTATAATAACAAGGAAGTTAAGATTTTTTAAGGAATCAAAGATTCTTAATTATAAGAAATTTCTCCTTTATATTAAGATGAAAACTATATCTCTGTGACATATATTTTTATGCATTTATTTACTTAATTCATTTAACCAGCAACTATTTATAGAATACCCTTCATGTATAAGGTACAGTACTAGATTGTGGATAAAGCAATGAGATAGACAGACTGGGTTCTTGGCCTTATAAATCTTGCCTTATGAATTCACTGGAGAGGTAGATAATTAAGCAAGTAGTCATAATACACTCTGACACAGTCCTATGAGAGTGGAAATATAGACGTGCTTAGTAATATATAGGAGGGATATCGAACCTGCACTTGAATGATCAGAGACAGCTTCCTCAGCTGTCTAAGCTAAGAGTTGAAGGATGCAGTGATGCTCAATGATTTAACCCTTCTTGATAGTCTTTGAAACATGCAAAGACAGCATTTCCCTCAAGTCTTTTTCTCCAGGCTAAATATGCAATAATTCTTTCCATTTTTACTTCAAGACTTTCTAAGTATGCCTCCACTCTCTTCTAATTTACCAATTCAATAACTTCGTTAGAAAATAAATGAGATTTGTTTGACCTGATGTCTTCTTAGTGAAGCCATTTTAGATCTTAGTTATACTCGTTTTCCTCTCAAAGTGCTTACAAACTATCTATTTAATTATCCATTAGAAAATTTAGCTGGGTATCAGTATCAAGGGTTATTCTGAAGTTGAAATTAAAATTTTTGCCTACTTGTGATTTTTTGGCCTTTCTGTTTCTATGGGAATTTTCAAAAATTACTGACAGTGGTTCTTCAATTGCTTTTGCAAAGTCTTCACCCCAGGAGTAAATTATCTGAGCCCAGACACAATTTCCCTATCAATTAGACATTCTTAATCTTTGGTTATGTCTTAATTGTGTTTATTTTTCACTTTTCTATTTGATGTTCACCCTCCATGGTGAGAATGATTGCAAAGTAAAAGTAGTTTTATTTATACCACGTAATAATATTGTACCATCTTTTTCAAAGACATCCCTTTTATTTTGATCTCTTTTTTCAAATGTAGCACAATAAATGCTTTTTTTTTTTTTTTTTGGTCTTTATACTTTTCACCAAAGTTGACTTCTGGCCTGTGGACTTTGTGACATTCTTTGTAAGCTCTCATGTTCTCTTTTTCTTTCTCTTCTGAATCAGTGAATACGTAATTCTTTTTTTTATCATTCACATGCTTTATTAAAAAATTGAACTTACTGAAGGATGCTCTAAGCAGCTACCTTGATTCCCTAGGATGTTTCCTCTTTGTTAACATTATTCATAATTGTATAATCAGACTTCCATTTCAGGGTCTTTAATACTCCTAGGACCACATTTTCTTTTAGTGTTGTACTTTCCTGG
This sequence comes from Micronycteris hirsuta, assembly GCA_004026765.1. Taxonomy (NCBI): domain Eukaryota; kingdom Metazoa; phylum Chordata; class Mammalia; order Chiroptera; family Phyllostomidae; genus Micronycteris; species Micronycteris hirsuta. Next base: position 5,270 of record PVJI01007164.1, on the reverse strand, counting down.
ATTAAAAATATATATACTCTCTTCTAGAATTTAGGATGCACTGATCCTATGGTGTAAAGAAAGGAGAAGAGAATTAGTACTTATTGAGTAGCTATTATTTTCCATCCCAATGCTTTGTACCTTATTCATTTTCTCAACATCATTTGGGTTTGGTTTGATTATTTTCATTGTTCAGATGAGGAAATTGAGAATCAGTATGTCATCCAACTAGGAAATAACAAAGAAGGGATTTAAGCCTGAATCTGTCTGACTTCAAAGCTCCTTCTAATGTACTATAGGCTGATTACTTCCATTTGCTGACACAGCTGTATGTGCTACACAGTGCGGATTGTTACCATTATTTTAGAAAGTCAGAACTCATCCTCTTTGGAGGGTAAATGGAGATCCACAAGTACCAGTTCTACAGTTTCTTCTCTGCATCACATTGTTCCCCTCAATGAGATCTTGACATACAATTTGGTCCATATGGCTTCCTAGTAATCTTTATTTTTTGTAGTACCCATATTGGTGATCACATGGTAAAAAGGAGAAGCAAAAGGAATGAAAGAATTTAGTCAAAATCCTTGATGTCTATCTCAGTTATTCGTTGCTGTATAACAATATTGCCACACACTCAACCACTTACAACAGCACAGATTTATTATGTCACCGTTCCAATAGGTCAGGAAACTGGGCACAATTTAGCTGGGTCCTCTGCTCACAAGTCTGCTCTGAAGGTATTGAGTGGGGCTGTAGAGTGATCTGAGGCTTGATGGGGGAAGAATTTTCAGCATTCAGTTCCTGACAAGCTGCTTGACTAAGATCTCAAGGTTCTTGCTGCCTGGCAGCTGGAGGCTGTTCCTAGTTCCTTTCCCTGTGGGCCTCCCAACATGGCTTCCTTGCCGCCAGCAATGGAGAGACTCTCCTCTCAAGACAGGCATTACAAGCACACACATGGAGCCATTCTATTGGTTAGGACCTAGTCACCGTCCTATAGTCACTCAGTGGGAGGTAAGGAACAAGGGCATGAATACCAGCATGTGAAAAAGTGGAGACATTTGAGAGTCCATGTAGCCAAAACATTATCATGATGACATTTACAGCACTCTGAAGACGTTCCTTGTTAGCATCTCAAATGACCATGGAAACACCGGCTGGCTGTTTTTTGTTTTGTTTTTTTTTTTAACTTTTTTTTGTCCCATATTTTCCTACTGTTAAATCTGCTATCCTTTGGTCAACTTTCAGCATACAATGAAATTTTTAGTTATAAATCTTTAATATTATTTCAATGCACATGAACATGCACATGCACGCACATGGTACGGCACCTTACAGTGTCTCCTCGCAGTCCTTCCCAAAGTCTAGTCACCCATGTGGTCCCCATGGTCACACACAGCATTCTGCACCTGACCTATTGCTAATGCTCATAAGTCACTTCCCAGATTTGAATTCTTTGCTTCCCATAAATATTAAAGGAAGGAAATTTGCTTCTTTCACTATGCCTTTTCTAGTCTTCAAGGCTTGTTTGTGTATTTTAAACAATTCATGTCAACATTATATCTCTTGCAGGAACTTTGGCCAATTTCTTAATTATACCCTACAAAAAATAGCCTGTGGTCAAGTTAATTCAAAGGAGAGTGCATGCAGTCTGCCGTGCTAGCAGGCAGGAATGACGGTATTGACCCGAGTCTCTGCTGCTATCAGCCAGTGGACAAAATCAGCATGGCTGGAACTTGAGCTGTTAGGGCTTGAGTTAGAATTTGCCTCTTTGGAGTCTTGTTTCCCACCCAATACATTTTTGTTTATTATTACAGGAAAAATAATTTAGGGCTTTGGCAAAAACAATTAAATAATTCAGAGACTGGTGATTTTTTTTCAAATTTGTAGCTGGATCAAATATTCATAAGGTGTAGGTACATTTCTTAGATGGAAGTGCATGGGACCTCCAATGCTTCCCCACACTGTGGTTTACAGAGCTCAAAGGCAGGCAGCCCTGCAACTGGTATTCATGTAAAAGAAAACACACTCTACATCATTGCCTTTCAACCCATTCTCCCATATCTACATCCCTGTGCTTGTCACTTGATGTGGCATCACTGACAATGACTGAAGCTTCAAACACACCTTTTGTCCTCTACAGTGTTTCCAGTATTCCTTTCAGTAAATTTTTAATGACGCTTTCAATTATGGTCCAAATAGCATTTGACAGAACGCACCCTTGTCTAATACTAGCACTTAGACTCGAGTGGTGTTTTTAGATAGCAATTAGTATCCACAATGCTGTCATGATATTTGTGAACATACTTTAGAGTTGATCTTAATGATCCCATTACAATATGCTCTGCTTTTTTTCACAAATGCGATGGTCTTGCTTTTATGATGTTATGGAGAAGCTCTGGATTTGGGGTTTGACTAGAAAGGACCAAAGTGTTTCTCCCTTGTGGGCCTGTGACTTGCTGGAACCAGATCTGCTGAATGTTTCTGGTGGGTCCCCAGTGTCGCTCTGCAGTGCAGCGTGGGAGCGAGCTGTAGCCGTTACATGTGAAATTGCTAGGAAACGGGGATGCTGAAGCATGTCCTTGTTAACATTAGGTGTAACAAAAGATCTCAGGAAAGTTAGTTTCCAAAAAGTGTAGGGCAGGACACAAAACTTCAGACAATGTTTATCTTATCCGTGAAACAATTTTGAATGCTCCCACTTATGCGCAAATGCCTTCTAAATGTATAAGCGCTACCACCTTTGGTTTGAAGGGGTGATACATACACAGGCAAGTTGATACTTGAACAATAATTCAGAAAACATAACCCAAAACACTCTTGGAAGTACGAGGAATAAGAACATTTGTTGCTGTTATTCCTAATTATTCTTGTTGGCACTGCACAATTTTTGTCTTGAGTCTTGGTTTTTATGGGTATAAAAAGGTGACAGGTGATAACTTATGTATGGTGCAGCCAGGCTTCATTAGGAATTAAGTATTAGCAAGAACAGAGAGGAACCACGAGGAGACCAAAAGATCATGAATGAATGCATAACCTCCTTCTTCTGTGTAGGAAAATACGTTTGGTCTTTTTTATTCCTGAACCTTGAGTGCTCTGAGGGCATTTTACAGTTAAATGCTTATGAAAATAAAAGCATACTCCTCTGTAGTGTGTTTTTATTGCCATCTAGCTATGACCTTGAAGTCTATCTCAGAGATTGATTTCTGACTTCTCTATTAGAAACATGCCTTTGCAGAACTAAAAGGAGTTCAATGGCATTTGATGAAGCTATTCTTATATTAATCTATTTGGTTTCCAAACCATATTTTGGCTTTCCCTGGTTTTTTTTTTTTTTTTTTATTTTTTTTTTTATCAACTGGGGTTTGGGTTCTTAAATAAGGGGTCTAAAATCCCAGGTGGTATGGACCCCATGTTCTATATTATGATCATATTTACTTAATATTTTCCCAAAGAAAGTACTCTTTATTTTAACTTAATAACATGGAATATTTATACACATTTCTGCATGTCTCACTGACTTTCTTTTATATCCTGAAGTGTTTTATCATCTTATTGTCCCAGGCCCTTTGCACATGCTACTCCTTCTACCTGGAATAATTTTCCCTCTCTTTGCCTAGCTAATTAATTTGCCTTTAAAACTTAGCTCAAAGTAGTTTTCTATAGATTCTTACATGAAACTGTCTACTTTGCCCTAAACTAGGTCTGTTTCTCCAGTTAAAGTTTCTATATATCATCTCAGGGCCCCAAATCCTAAACACAATGAAATAATATATTGTGTAACTAGTTGTTTAACACCTGAATTTTCAGGTAAAATATAGCTGTCTTGAAGTTGAACACTATCATATTCACACTTCTTTCCCAAGCTCCTCACTTAGGTCCTTACACTAGAAGATGTTACTATTTATTGATTGATTGAATGACTGTTGTTTGAAGGATTTGACTAATTTTGATCAAGCCTGATATACTCCTAAAGAATAGTAACGTATACTTTAGGTCTAGTTGTGACTTCAAAAATCACCATTTCTCTGATGTCTCACAAATCTCTACCCTAGAATTCTCCTCTGAGCTCTAGATCCACTTAAATAACAACTCTCTGTAGACATCCTCATCTGAACCCATACAGGTCTTTTAATCTCAAATTGCCCAAACTGAAATTCATGACAGCCAACGTTCCTTCTCTTCCAAGTCTGCTCCTTTCCCTAATGCATTATCTTGATTAATAACACTACCAACCCCCCTGCTGATTGTAAAGGTGGTGTGTCTTTGATCTCTATGCTCCTAGTTATTCACTTCTTTTTCATTCGTGTTTCATTCCTCCAAACTGATTGATTTGAAAAGATGAGCCTTCTAAATTAATAGGTATTTTCCCATCAAGAATAGTAAGTAACAGTATTCCCCAGATAGAACCTCTAAACAAGGGTTCAATGTCTACCAAGAAATCTGGGAGTCTGCTTTATCTCTCCTCTTTCCTTATTTCCTTATCTAAGTTACCAAGTCTTGCCAAGTCTGCTTCCTAAGTATGTATCAGGTGCCTTATTTCCATTTTAATGTTTAATTAGCTCATCCAATACTGCTATATAGATGCCCCTTTACTCTCCGTGATACTGGCCTTACTTTCCTCCAGTCTAGCTTCCAATTGGTGTAGGAATGCTTTCTGAAACATGTATAAATCTCGTCTTGGAAGTACCCTAATTAAAAGCTTTGGGGATTCCCCTGAGAGATCCACTCCTCCGTGTCCTTCATGATCTGTTCTTTGCCCATATTTGTACCCTCAGGTCCCAAACACTTCCCTTCATGAACCTGAAGCTCCAGTATGTTGAATCATTTGCAGTTTTCCATGCATTGTGCATTCTTCCCTGTGCCTTGGCATTTACACATGGAGTGCTCTGCTGGAACACTCTTTCTCAATCACTTCTCACATATTAAACAAAGTTTTATACCAAATTTAATATCCTCTAAGAAACATTTTATGATTCCTCACATATTTTTAGGCAATTTCTCTTCTCATCTCCATTTGCCCCTGCACAAACTTCAGTCTCACTGTATTGTAACTGTTTATTTACATGTCTCTCTCCATTAGACAAGAGATCCTTGAGGCCTGTGTCTTATTTGTCCCAAGTGCCTAACACAGTACCTGACACGAGAGGTATTTCATAAATATCTGTTGATAAATTGAATGCATGAAAATGTAGCCGATAAAACTTTTCAATTGGGTATATCTTTTATACTTGTTAACTGTATTAGACAGGGTTCTCCAGAGAAGCAGAACCAATAGGAGATATATATATATA